>BMAO01030015.1:0-19405 GCA_019973975.1 Trichonephila clavata | reverse complement strand
TTATCAAAGTAATTTCGTGTATTCTTAAATTAATTAAAAAAATAAAAGATAGTCATTTTTTTTAAAATTTTATACATCAATAATTTTTTTTAGTGTACTATGCGTTTTTTCACATTTTCATGCATTGCCATTCACTTCTGAGCTATGGTCCAAATTTCAAGTCTCTAGCTCATAGGTTCTCAACGTGGGCGATAACTCCCCCTTGTAGGCGTTTGAGGCTTTCAGGGGGGGGGCGTTAAGATGGCACGGAGAGGCTTGGGCAGATTAACCAAAAAAGACTAAAAAAACAGGCTGATTATGTACTGACAAAAGTAAACTTTAATACTGATTACCTTATGTTGATTGTAGGTATTTAAATCATTCCTATATCACATGTACGAAAATTCACATATTTCGGTAGTACGGGAAGTGGATGAAAAACTTAAAAGATTACATTGCATCCAGACGTACATTAAATTGGATGATATAGTGTATTTTAATTTCTGTAGTGCACATGTTGTCTTTGTGGGCAGTAGGAAACATGTTTCGTCCACTTCATTTCATTACATATATTACCCAAGAAACATAATTAAATATGTTAACCAAGAATTAACGTGATTCTTTAAAGGCTGAAACTGTCAATTTATATTTATTTTGAAAGCAATAGTTTATTATGAATTACTTCGTATCATCTCGCCTGTCTTTATAACAGGTAATCTAAAAATCTTTTATTCCACTTTTTTAAATGAAGAAGAAATTCAGTAGCGTTTCAATTCTAACAATAACCTACCTATGACTAAAATATATAATATTACACATTTAAATGTATTGTGGCAATAGATATTTCAGATTCGCAAGTAAAAAAACTGGGACATAAGGAAAAATATATTATTTTAATAATAGGTGTAACTGCCTCTTACGTCATTACTGGTATGCCAAAAGTAATTAACAGAATCTCGGGGTAAAGTAATATATTTAATGACATAAGATAACACAGTTACAAAGGACAGACACTTAGACAATTACAAGACAAACATTTAGAGAAAATAAGTGAAAATTAGTTAAGTTTGCATAGTCCAGGATTGGACATCGAAAAGAGGAACGCACGCTAGTTCCGATCCAAAACTCTCTCTGACGGTACTACAGTGTTTCGTACAGTCACACTTCCGGTCTAAGCCCATATTGTAATGGCGGCACCTACATTTCGGTCTTGGAACTATACCGTGCGTTACATAGGATATTTTTTAAAACTCAACTCTTGTTTTAACCATGTATTATGTACACTCTTATTTCTCTAGAATGGGGAAATATAGAAATATTCACTAGAAAAGGGGGCGATATCGAAATATTTATTAGAAAAGGGGGCGCCAGTTCAAAAAAGGTTGGGAACCTTTGCTCTTTGTCAAAAAGCTTTTTGTAACTATTTTATCTAAAAAGGGGGCGTGGTCGAATTGTCTTGTTTAGATTTCTCAATTGAAGTTTTTTGCAACTTCTAATTTTCCGACATACACAAATCGAAAAATAATAATGCAAAGAATTTGACTAAATAAAAATTTAAAAAAACGCTACTCTGGTCATTCTTGGGTACCAAGTCCTCTTAATTTTCATATTATAGACTGCTTTATACTTTCATAGAATCTTTTTTTGAGGTGTGCCTCATCTGGAAAACTACTGTATACTATGTATTCAATAATTTTTATTTTCATGTAATAAATGCCGTTCATATAAAGTACGTACTTTTCCCTTGCTTTTGGGTTTGGGGGCAGTTTATTTCTGTTGTATTTTCAAGTAAACAATACCTACATACAGGTGCAGTGTAATATTCTCTGAAGAAACACTCTTACTTGTTCTTTTTGAATCCCATTCTCGATAACCCGACATTTTCACAAACTAGACCACCCTTCGGTTCACATTAGGCTGAGTTTTCGAGACTACTGTATTTAAAAAACATTTTTTCCTTTATGAACTAATTATTATTATATATATAAGAAACTAATTATTATTTACTAACTTTATTAAGAAAACTTTTTTTGATTTTTGAATATCATAAAATTTACTCTTAATCTATCAGACTAAAAAAAATCTCTAAATTTTGTATGCCACAAGTTTAAAAAAGTATTGAAAAACATATTATTAAAAGAACAAAAATTAGCTACCTATGTAAAATTATATGCTCGCTTTTGACTATCTAGAAAACGTTTAAAGTATTTTAAAATTTGTGTCAATTTTTTTTCCTTGCTGGATGAAATTTCCTTAAGAACTATATAACTTTAAAAGGCAATAAAGCAAAAATATTCCCATCAAATAAAAACCAAATTATTATTTTCAAATCACTTAAGTTTTCCAAAAGTTTGCGTTTTTATAAGACATCATAAAAATAAGTGCATAGATAAATTTTTTAGGGAAAATTAAAGGCTACACAACAGAAAAGTACATTAATATAAAGTAAAATTGTGTTTTATGTCAATAAATTTTGAAAAATAGTCTCTTTCGAATGCACATTTAACGAATTTTTTATTTACTGCATCTGGAAAACAAATTTTTGTTTCACCAGCCTGGATGCATGATAAAAGTTTTAATGATTTTAAATAATTGATTTACAGAAAACTATTATACTCTTACAATGCTTTACATATTTAGTACATTGTATTTTATTTTCAGTCTGCATGCATCAAAACTATTATTGTCGTTTCCACAGTTACATGAAAAACATTTCTTACATCCAATTTTAATTTGCAATTTCAATATATATTAGAGAGATTTTTTCAAGTTTTTGAAGTGCGTGATATACTGACATAAATCTGTCTTGTTTTCCACGTGAATTTTTTCCGTCTAGAACTTTTCCATAAAGTGGTGCATGTTTACAATCAATTAAACCGCGGCTTTTGTTGTTGAAAAACGAACTAAAGTAGGGTCATATCATCAGTTAGTTATATACGGGCAGTGTGACCAGATGTCATGTACATATCTGATTTCTCAACTACTGGAAAACACTAAAATAGTAATTACTGTTATTTATGTCTGTTTCAGTTGTTTCAATATGGAAAATCATAAACTTAATTATGATATCATGGATAAATATCAGGTTTTATTTCTCTGCGAATTGCGTGCGATACCGATAAAATATGTAAGTTAAATTACAAACAAAATCCATTACTGTGGCATATATGTAATTTTGAATCTAATGTCTGAATCAGGGATAGAAATATGCATAATTTCTTAATCTAAAATTCGATCCATTACAATTTATCCATTTTGTTGGAACGATAGAGAAAGAATAGTTTTTCTAATTTTATTTTCTGTATAGTTGTATAACACGTAAACCAGACATTTATTGAAATGGATTTGAATAGCATGCTTAGTCATATAAACATAATACATGGTTATTGCTTTTAACAAAACATGAAAATGAAACTTTGTCAGTGGTACATGATAGCGTATTACAAAATATAAAAATGGTGCCAGATAAAGAAACTTTGAAACATGTATGCTAAATAAATTGTTCAATAGAATTTTTTTTTTTAAATTCTTTTTTAAAAAATGCCAGGTAAAAACCAGTTGAACAAATAATTTTCTGCTTTTCCAATTCAAATGTAATATTCGTAACTTTTTCTTTCAGTCATCTGCCACAAACCTTATTTAAGAATATATACATTTAAGCAAATGTCTTAATGAATTTAATTACACCTTTAATGTTTTTTAAAAAGAGATGCGTTTGTTTAAATTTGTTTTTTAAATTTATTCAATAAATGCCTTCGATGTTTAAAGAAAAGCTTAAAAAAAATATCTAAAGAGAGTTTTAGTAAATTTATTTCAGAGTCGCTAAGTATATTTAGGTCTAATTCTTAGTATACCACGTTAAAATAAAAATAAATGTAAGTAATAATTATTATTAATATTGGTGGAGGTGGTATTATTGTTGTTATTCTTTTCACTTAAAAGCAGTTTATTTCTAAGCCACATAAAAAAATTAGCGTGAAAATTTTCAAAGTATATATGAACATTTCAAAAACAATAGTAAACAAAATTTAAGATAAACACAATTATAATTCTGGATCCAAATAACATTTAATTGAAACAGAATAATATATTTAACAAAAAAATCAGTATTCTTTTTTTCTTTTCCGAATTAAATTGGCATTAAAACTGAAAGATGAAAAAATAAACTTTCCACATCTTAAATCATTTTTAAAAAACTAAAAAACAATTTTGAATGGAGTTAAATAAAGTAAGTATGTACAAAAAATTAATTTTAAGAAATTATTAAACATGGAAAAGTGATAACCATGATGAGGTATAATTTAAGTCAAATAAATATTTGTATATAAAAAGGCATTTTTTTCTATCTATCCTGAAGGAAGAAGAAATAGTTCATAGAGATATGGGGGGGGGGAATAGCAGATCATTTTTTTTTCATTTATTTAATTGTATGTAAAATAAATTTCATTCCTTTGCACTAAGTGATAAATAATTTTGCTTGCCAATCTTAAAGTTCATTTATTTTCATCAGTTCATCACGTAATACCTTCCTTTTTTAGCTGTTTGATTTTCAATTATTTGCTGTTTAAATGTATAGTAAAATATTTATAAATACTTTTTGTTCAGAAAGAAGTATAATTTTATGTTATTCAGCAGTTTGCATTTTAATATTTGTAGTTAAATTATTAAAGTGTAATTCTGCGGTTTTTTTTGTGAGGAATGTTTCTGTTATTTACAGAAAGTTATTTAGCACCTGTTTATACACCATTTTTATCAAAAAGGGGAGTGAGGACTGAAAAGATTTAAAAAGTGATACAATACATAATTGAACAATGAAGAGATAGAATTTTAGTTTGATTTTCAATATTATTTAGAAATTTGTTAACTAGAACCATATCCCATCCCACACCGATAGAAAGACAAAGATTTATTTACTTATTATTTGTCATAAAAGCTTATATAAAAATGATTTTTATAGAAAACATACTTTTAAAAGTACACATCTTAGTGCACTATTGTATTTTCCTCATTTTTCATTGTATATCTTCATAACTTTAATGGTATTTCTTTTTATATTTTATTTAAAACAAGATATTTTAAATAATAAGCCATCCAATACCTGGCAACTATATTAGCATTTATATTTGTTCAATAACTATTTTTACAGTTATATTTCATTCAACCTCCTCTTCTTCATTTTCTTAAATAAGTACCAAATTAATTACTATAATAAAAATAATTAGATATATTAATATTTTTTATAAACCAAAATGTTATACTTTTTGATAAATTTTTCGTAGTTTCAATTGCCGCTAATACTGTGTGAATAGCTCATAAACTGCAGAATTTGGAGTTCAAAGAATTTCAAGTCAAGAACTCAGATCTGTTAAAAATACCAGCCGGCTGCATAAAAAAAGAACTATCTATTACGTATATGTTTTCTTTAATAAATTTTTATTTTTTTAATCATTCTGTTATGGAAGATAAATAAAGGGGGTGGGGGAATTCTGAAGCAATTTGTAAGAAATCAGATTATTCTTATCTGAAGAATATTAAAATTTTATTTATATACAATCTTCTTCGAAATTTTAATCAATCAGATTGATTTTAAAATGTGGTACTTCACTCATTTTTTATAGTATTAGTGTCCAATAAATCATTCATAGTCTTTCAAAGTTGATTTAATTTTTTCTTCGTTCACAGCTAATTTCGAAGTTATCATCAGTTTTTTTAAAAAACGATATAAATCATTTTCATAATTTTTCCTGTTTATACACCTTGGGGGGGAAATGATGCATTTTCATAACTCATCCATATAAAAAAACAGCCCTACTCCTTGCCAAAATTAATTTTAGTTATCAACCACATTAAAAACTATTAAAAAAACTCAACTAATCATTGCACTTCATCTGTCATTACATAATTTTCTTCCATCAAAAAGGAATCATCCTACATACTCATTTGGAAATCCAGAGTCAACTATTTGCTTAGTGATCCATGCAAAAAAAAAAAAAAAAAGTCTAGATAAACAAGACGCTGAATAGAGTCATTTCTTTTAAGCGGTTGCTGGGTAGAAAATGAAATGAGTGTACAAGATAATACAAATAAATAACAGGGAAAGGAATTTTTAAAAAAAATGCGTGTATTTTATGTAAAAACAAGAATGACTAAAAATCGGATGAAGCTCTGTGATGCAAAACGAAAACTATTGTCTGGTATTTTTACTGTAAAAATATTTTTTTTTTTTTTTTTTTTTTTTTTTTTTTTTGCGCTCTTCAAAGAATTTTCTCTCATTTTGATTTAAAAAACATAATTCTTTAAATTATGCTGTTCTTTTTTTTTACGTTATTTGCAAATTAGATTGTATGTTATAATAATATGCCTCTCATTCTCTTTAATTTATTTTGTAGGGAGGAAGACTTGAAAAGATACCAAAAAAGAGAATAAGGCGTTCTTTTGAGGAAAATAGTGTGTTATGTGATAACGTATAAGCATTATTTTTAATACATATCTTAAAAATAAATATTTAAATTTATTAAAATCTTTTTATTTACGTGTTTTTAATTTAGAAAAAATAATGGTATTCACTTATTGAAATGCATACACACATCTATTTCTTTTATTACGTTGTTAAATCTTTTAGGAACTTCATAACCCTAGGAAGGATTTTTTAAAAATATCTGAAGGAATTCAAAGAGGAAAATTTTATAAAATGGTTAATCCAGTAATTTAAGTTCTTTGAGTGAGAATAATGAAATAAAATAACTCAAAACAATGAAATAAAATAAAGTTTCAAAAAATGTATCGTAAAAAGGTCTAATAAAAATAAAAGCATAAAGGAACTCAAAAAATTCTTTGTTGGTATTTGTTTTATTAGCAGTATATGTTTATTGTAAATTGAAAATAATTTGGTAAAAATTTTATTTTAACTTCAAATACTCTGACCAATATTATGGAAAACGATTTAACATATTTTTCTAATTACTATTTATAAATTTTTTCTCTCAATATTTTAATTCATACTTTCTAGAAGCATTTTTTGGCTAATCTGTTTTAATATCTTATGCAAGTAAAACATACAATTTGTTTTGCGTATTCACTTTGTATATGTGTCGGTCATCTTCAAATAGTATTTGACTTTTTAAAATCACATATAATTTAAAAAATCAACTGAAAACAAGTTCTATTCCCCTTTGATTTTAAACATCTTAAAGTTATGCTCCTCCCTCATTTATCTTTGGAATTCTTTTAGTTAAATTCATAAATTTCTAACACTGTTTGAAAAATTTGAGATTTTTAATCTTGAGATTTATTTTTTATTAAATTTTACATTCCCTCCTAAAGAAATTTTTTTTTCTAAAATATATGAAATTCTACAGAACTTTTTTCCTTTCTGGATTGTTTAAATTCAGTACAGAAATGTCTTTCGTGTTGATTGAATTTTTCTTACTTTTTTTTACTATTTTTTATTTAGACAGATCTAAAATATGCTTATAAACAAAGTGCAGTGATAGGAAAGAAGTATTCTTTAAATATGACTGAATACATCATGCCTAATATTTTATTTGAGAAATAATTATTATACGCTGTGTAGGACGTAAATATGCAACAAAAGCTCATCTGGCTGTCTGTAATTTAAATCAAATTTTTTAATAAACCCATTATTCACACACATTCTTAAACGATATTTAAATACTGAACAATATTAATTCCTCGTGAAATCTTTAGTTGGAAATACGTTAATTAGATGTGCTGTAACACGAATTCGCTTTCAAATGCAAGAAATTTTTCATGAATAAAAAAAAATAATAACGTACAATTTTACCCTAATACAATATACAGCAAGGACAACTCGACCTAGTGTAGGCCGAAAGGTGGCCGAGTTGGTGAAAATGCCGGGTTATCGAAAATTGGATTAAAATAGAATGTTTCCTCAAAAAATATTGTAGTGCACTTGTATGTATTGTTTTCTTGAGCCCTAAATAATACCCTTAAACAAAGAAAAAGTACATACTTTATGAAGGCATACATCCTTTACCGCAGGAAAATGAAAATACATAATTTACAGTAATTTACCTGATCAGACTCACCTAAGAAAACTACTTTATGAAAGCTGTCTATAACGAAAATTAAGTAGGTGAATTTGCAAAAACTGGCTACTTTTTTTTAAAAAAATGCTTAATGTCCAGTTTTTTTCCGCATTGTATCTCTACTGCATGTACTTTGCTTTTTGCTGCTTTATCACGAAGACGACGAAGTACCGGCAAGTCCATTTCTGACGCACCTTGTTGTTTAAAGTACGGAAGGATGGTTTCGACAGCCTTTAGTCCCTCACTATGTGATATTTTAGGAATTCGTACGGTGTCCTCAATATTTACATCTTTATTTTCTGGAATTTTTTCCTTCTCTGTGACAACCGCACACACACACACACACACACAATAATATCTGCATCGGACATAATATCTTCTTGGTATCATTTACGAATAGGTCTGCACATGGGCTTTTTTCAACCTTCAATGGTGTGCTCAAGTAATCCGTACTGCTGGGCATTGAAGCCTTAAGGCATGGGCCAACTAGACCTAGGACCAGGGCCTCGTTTTGTTCTCGACTCTGTCTTGATGTTCCGTATAATTTTAGTGGGGTCAAATATTATTTCCATACATATTCTCCGAAAAACAGGGAATTTCAAACTGCATGCATGTCTACTGCAAAAGTGGCAAAAAGTGGTAAGACTGTGTTAATATGTGGTGACCGTTGTCCATGTCTAGGCCTAGGCCTATTACCATAAACAATCATTCAACTTATTTAGTCGAAATGCAGCCATCGGTCGGGCCAGTTTGTGCCTAGTTTTTTAGAGATTGTGAGTCGTGCATATTTATTTGTTTCAAATTACCATTTTATCGAGTATTAGACAATACATGCTATACACTGTTAAAGATCTCAAGTAGGGCCAGTACTTTTGTATAGGGAACCAGGACTTTAAAAACTTTTTTTGGGGCCCAGGGCCTCAAAGAGTCTTAAGACATCCCTTCCTACTGCCGGTTTATCGAATCCCGTGTTTTCGGGATTCTACTGTTTTACATTATTTTCTTTTAAAAACGCATCTTCTGTAAGTCTACAAATCTAAATAATTCATGCTCGAAATTATGAAGAAAATCATGATAAATTCTTTCACTGCATAAGTCCTTATTCTTGCCCTCACGAGCAATAATTTTCTCATCATTCAACGAAGTTGTTGACATCTCCATCAATCTCAGATTTGTTATTGGCGCTTTATGCATCACCAATCTGATACTATCTTTCATAATGATATTCGTTCATCTTTATCAATTGTTCACCGAATCAACGCTCGTTTCAGTATGACACATCTACCTCCTAATGGCACAACACTCAAGGTAGAAGAACTCTGAATATTTTCAACTACATTCTTACTCTTTCAGATAGTATTTACTTTTCTAAAAATCGACGCGTAATTTTTAGGGGAAAAAAATATAATTTATTTTGTATAAAAGATTTTTAAAAAAATTCTTTTTTATGGAAAACATTTGACGAAGGAGAAACATGTATAAATTTAATGGTACTGTTATTTCAAAATAGAATTGCATAATGAGTGAATAAAACAAAAATCTTTACTTATACACTTATGAGTTCGAAAATCGATTTGATGTGATTATTCGATTGTAGAATAAAATTACGTGTTTCTTATTTAATTGTTTTTTTTTTCATTTGAAGTGTTCCCTTTTATTTTGTAATTCCTTCTTCCCTTATCCTTCGTAACACAAGTGCATTTTGCTATTAAATTTTGTCACTATATCAGAAATATTTTATTTGAAACAGATTTCGATTTTATGAAATCCAAAATAATTTTTAAAAGCCCCTTTCAAAAAATAATTTCAAGGCAAATGATTATCAAATGTTTACAAATCTAATTTTAAAAAAATCTGTCTATTAAATCTCTCTTTTTTTTCTTTTTACCCTTTAATTTGGTATAGTTAATGTTTGAAAAGAATCATGTTAGCATTTAATGTTTAATTTTTTTTAAATATAAAAAATTACACTCTTTACGCTTATGAGAAGTTGCCTCTCTCCCCTTCCTATAAATATAAGAAAGGATACGAACTGCAAATATTTTTGGGAAAGTAATTATTGTTTAAAAAGGATTATATTATGCATTTTTTTTATAGCACCAACTTATTATTTACAAAGAAAACAATCTGAAGCTTTATGCGAAGTTTTGACTATCGATTCAATTGAAAAAATTCTGTCAAAAAAATCAAATCCAATTTTCTTAGTCTAAATTATTCTTTATATGTTTTTTTAATATCTCACAAACTTCGAAAGCTCTAAATTTAAGAAACCTAGAGCTATCATAATTTTTTGTTTGTTTTTATTCACATCCCAATTGCAAATTAGAAATTCAAACTAATTTATCTGAGAAAGAAAAAAATAGGTAGTTTGTCTATATTTAAAATGCTAAAACTTTTAACTTATTGTGCCAAACACTTTGATATTTTTTATAACTGTTGATATCAGTGGTGCACACAGAAATTTTTCAAGGGGGAGGGGGGGTCCAGGGTCGAAACCCCACCATTTTCGTATCATGCTCCAATACGCCGCAGAACATATTCCTTTGATTTTGTCAATTTTCGGGAACAAAAAACAGTAAAAAATAAATTATTTAATAAATAATTAGCATTAGTTAATAAAATTAATTATTAATAACAAACACTAAATGAAATTTTACGTACTGTATACATAGGACTATAAACAATCGTGTAAAGAATCAAGGGCCTTGGGGGGGGGGGCCGAACCCCTTGTGTGCCCCAATGGTTGATATTAATAAATGTAACTAAAGTTGTGGAGTGCATTTTCAAATCAAAGCAATACTTACTTTTTTTTAAAAAAAAATTGTAAAATTTAAAATTTATACGCTTTTTAAGGAATTTTCACTGAGCATTTCTAAAAAAACGTATTTTACAAATATCAATTACGTTATTACAAAACCCGTATCAACTTTTGGTATGCATAGTCCAACGTATTGTAAATCAAATTTCATGTGCATACGTCAATTCTTATTAGAGACGCAGCATTTTAAAATCCTTTCATAAATTTTTATATTTTCCCTTAAAAAATTAAATGATTTGATATCTATGGTATTTTGAACACAAAATCTGTTTTACGTAATACATATACATAGGGGGCAATGAAACAAATTTTGAAAATCATTAAATCAAAATTTTTTGTGTAAGTCATATTATGTCCCCTTAAATTAAATATTTTTGAAATTTTATATTTACTTAAGAAAATCAATTTATAATAAAGAGAAACGTTAAATAAAAGCTGATTTTTTTTAAAATAAATAAATTTCTTTGTCAGGCACAGATTATAGTATATTCAGGGGCGTACTCATCACCGTATATCATCCGTATCAATGATACAGGGCCCCAGAGTGTGATACATTTTGACTCTTTCGAGTTCGTTTTATTAATTCGATCAATATTTATTTTCGAAAAAAAGAGCTTCCAAGGAATTTTGATTCATAACTATGTACATCAACGAATATATTTTGCCTTAAATTTAAAAATTTTGCCTTCGGTATTGTGTTTACTATTGCTCATGATTTGATAAAACAATGGTTCATATTTTTGTTATGAGAGGGGGGGGGAATATTTGTGTGTGGAAACTATATTTATTTAAGCAAAATATTGTGGATGCTGAATTTTTAAATAGAACAATAAATCTAAAAAAATTATCTTTAAAATAAGCGTGTTGAATATAACAAATATACACACAATTTAAAACATTGATGCAATTCGATTTAATTTTTTAAAAATTAATTTAATTTTCAATTCTTCGCATCCTGATTCCATTACTATCTCCTTGTGATTTCTAACGCCATCTAACGGTAACATAACCAAATGCTTAAAGTATTATTTTCCCCGTTATTTCTCACCTCGCGAAAGAAAAATAAAAAATAAAAATATTTTTACATAACAAGATTTCTTCCCATCAACTTCTTACTCGAAAAAACTAATAAAAATTCACAAATAAAGAATTGACCTATTTTCCAGGATAAAGTGAGCTGTGTGTTCCAAAACACGAAACATTGATGGAAAAATCATTCTCACACAAAAAAGAAGAAAAGAATCTCGAAAAAAAAGAAGCAGAAAACAAAACAAAATACGCAAACCTCACTCACCTTGCACAATTCTGTGTCTATATTTGCCACAATTGGAGAACCGCCCCACCGCAGCTCTCGCTGTGCGAATGGCGACTTTCCATAACCCCGCCTCTCCGCAGTGTACAGGTAACACCGGTAGCCAATTGCCTTCCCCCACTCTTACGGAAAGGGGCGTGAGGCAGCGTCTCCACGACGCCAAGATCAATTGTTTCAATGGCCCGTAATTTCCGCGAATGGAAAACCATCAGAGCCATTACTATTCTGAACACGGAGATACTATTAAAGTTCGCTTGTGGATGCTACTTGATATGCAGTACAGGGTCTCTTTGGGATAATTATAAGAAAAACTGAGAATTTTGTGTGTCGCTTTGGAACAGAAGTTCGGACAGGGCGGCATCTTTAATGGCGGATGCATTTTGATGTGTTCTTTTTTTAGTTATTTTTCTCCATTTTTTTTTCTCTGCAGCGAAAAGATATTACGTCCTCATTATTTATAAGGGGAGGTACATTCCCAGTAGCAACTTTTGAGGGGTGTGATGGTTCTACCATCACACCCCTCAATTCCCCCCTGCGGTTCTACCATCAATTTAATCTCATCGGTAGCATCGTGCATGCATAAATAAAGTATGTTTTGTCAGTTTTCGTGTATGTTCTAAACGTAATAGAAACATAACTTGTATTCCGTTCGGGTTTTCGAACGCAAGAATACGTTTGGAATAGCAATTGATTTCTTCTGTAGAATATTTTGTTTAGAAAAAAGGGAATAATCAAAAAAATGGATATTTTTTAAATTATACGTTTTTTTTTTGCTCGATTTTGATTCATGTTCTGGCTTCCGTATTATTGTAATTCACTGTGTTTTTTAGTGCAAGCTATGTAATTTTAGTTTTGAAAACAAAATGTTCTGCTCCGGTGATAGATTAGGTCTTTTATTTTGAAAAAGAAGAAACTAACTGCCTTTTGGATGGCAAAATGATTGTGTTTTTCTTTTTTCAATTCGCGTAAAAAAATGAGTGTATATGAATATTTAAAAAGTTTATTGATAATACTTTTTTTAACAAAGAAAAATCAATTTAGTATTTTGAAAAAAGCGCGTTTACTTATAAAATAAACTAAAATTTTATTTAAAAAAATTATTGATATTTGACATTATGTTGTTTAGACAAAAGTTTCTATTCATTTTTGTTTTTCAAAAATAGCCTGTAAAAAATTACCACTGTGAGGTAAATTTCATGGAATTTATTATATAAATTAATTGAATTTATATCAACTAATTTTTTATTTTGGTATCACTCTTTGACTTCGAACCTTGAAGTTTTTTTCTCTCCTCCTACACAATAATAAGAAAGGGGTTTTTTTTTTTGTCTTAAAAATAATGATTTTTTTTGTATTATATATTGTTTACAATGTAAATTAGCAAACACGAAATATAAATAGTTAAAAATAAATTCCTATCCAAATTCTGAAATAAAATTGGTATTGTTGAAACCTTGCTGTTGAAATGCATTATCAAAGTACACAGTTTAAAAAAAAGGTAAAGAAATAAAGAAAAAGATGTGTGGTTCTATAATTTAAATTTTTTTTTTTTCATTCTAAAAGTTATTGCTGTGATAAATGATGTAGTTGTTGCGATAAGAGATTTTTAAGAAATCAACAATATATTTTAGTATTAATTATTTTTATCTTTAATAAAGGTAAAAAATATCTATTTTAATAACAAAAAACAGACTGTTTTGAGGAAATGATAAATTTATTATTCGTAATCCCATTACAATGGCAACTTACTCTCTCTCTCTCTCATCTCAATAGATTCTCCTTTAGTAAAAAAGTAAATCAGACCAGGTTTAAAAACCTTTATTTTTTTTTTTAACATGCTTCAGTTCCTGTCCAACAACAGTTTCTGGCCGGATTATCAGACTGAGCAAGCTATTCATCAATCGAAACCATCACTCTTCGAACTAGGTTCTTTAGTGTTACTTTAACACTATTTAAAAAGTTTGATATTTAACTTGACAATAATTGGATACGTTGCTTAAATAGCTTTTAATGGTTAGCAATGACCATGACTCTGGCACATTGCAATTTGATTTCGATACTTTCAAAATTATATGTTTAATAGTGGGCTTTCAAAAATTTTAGTTGCAGAAGCAACACAATATTAAGAATGAAATAAAAAAGAAAGTAATAACACAATTCATAATAACATAAATATACTATCAATAAAGAATTGCTTATAATTCATGAAAATGGGAGCTAATTATGAGAAAGAAATTATGTCCTGTTTTGAAATTTCACTTTGAAAATTTTAATTTTGAAGCATTTAAAATAGATAAAATATTATTATTTGGTTGTTGCACTTAAAAGATATATATGATTACCTTCACCTAAGCAAATAATTAAAATCTTTACTCGTAATATTCATGGTTTTCTTTTTAAAAAAATTATTTACATTAAAAATTATGTTTAAAAAAAAACGAAAAGAATGGATTACTAAGATGATCGAAAATAGTGTTTACACAAGGTAGGAGGTGATGATTCACAACCCCTCCCTTGTTAGACTATCAAATTTTTAATTTTTGCCATAGAGATTACCCCTCTCTTCTGTCTACGCGTTTTTTCATTGCTACTATTAGCTCACTATCTCTCTATGTATATTTATCTTGTTCAAATTTTTAATCGTTAGTAAAATACTTTTTATTCATCCCCTCAAGTTCAAATCAATTTTTTTAAACTTGCAGTGGACACTTGCTGTTAATACAGTTTTTTCAAATATTAATTCCTTAACTACCAGTTAATTAATTTAATTTAATTAAATACCTAGATTCGTTTTCATTGTTGGAACTATGTAACTGTTAAAATAATGACAAAAATTGATGTCTAAAACCAGTTTTTCAGCCAAACTAGCCAAACCGGGTGTGCATTGTTACAACAATGCAGGCAAATCATACTCGTTTTTTCAATTATTACTATTTGTACTCTCTCTCTCTCTCTATATATATATATGTAATGACTTCTTCTAATTCTCCTTAACTGTACCCCGTGAAATTATTTTCTAGTTCTTTCGCCTCTGACTGTTATAATCTTAATCTAATTGTATGACCGCGTAATCTTAATCTTAATCTAATTGCTCCCGCTCATTTGCAACCAATCACGACTCCTGTTATAAAAGAGTCGTACGACCTTCACCGCCACTGTAAAAGCTCTGAACACACGGTTACGCGCGCTTCTTCTCTTCTTGTCATCATGTAGTCGGCTGCAGCTAGTGTTTGTGTATTTATGTTATGTTGTGTATGTTTCGTTGTGATTCCGTCTATCTGTGTGTCTTCATGTTCAGTGTTTAATAAAGAAGAATAGCTTTTCCACGAGACTGCTCTTCCATAGTAATGAAAATGCAACATCAACCATATAAGGAAATACCAACACCGGCCACGCTATCAAGATCTTCGCCAAAAGTCGTCCTCCTTTACTAAATCCATCATTACAACATCGTCGTATTACATATATATATATATATCTTGTTAAAATTTTCAATCTTTAATAAAATACTTTCTATTCATCCATTCAAAGTAGGAATTGACTTAAAATTTTTTTTTTATATTATTTGTTTAGAATGTAACACTCTTCCATAAGAAAAGTCTGCATACGCCAATGCCCAAAGATCTTGCTTTACAATAATTCTTCAAAAAACTTCGTGTATTTTATTCCAAATCAACAACAATGTATATCACGACATACATATGTAAATTTATCTAAATAACCAATAAGTGAATATATAAAAGAATTAATTCATGAAAAACTGGGAAGACTTCCGAAGATTTTATTAATTTTACACATTTTGATCGATGAAAATTCTTTTTCTTCCTCATCCTTTTACGAGAAAAAAAAAACAAATAAAAACTGAATATACATGCATCTTCAGATAAACAATCATCTTTCAAGCTTATGCATTTCCAACTGCAAAACAAAACACTGGGTGTGGATATTCAACTGTGCAAACACAATTCTCGATGCCATTCGCGCATCGGTGACTACACTATCAAATATCGCCAGCGCACAATGCCCCAAAATACAAAACAACTTACATTTACGGCTAAGTTTGAATGAAACTAAAAGGGGGAAAAGAGCAAAAGGAAATTGTGTCCCATTCCGTCTGTCAGAGGTGCACACAACGGCACTGTGGCTGTTTTGTGATGCAAATCACGGATGTCCAATCACGGCCATTCGGTGTCTTTCTGCAAAAGCTAGAACGGAGACAGACTGATCGCTTCACAATAGCTCTGATGGCGTCCTCCACTGATAAGGCCTGACCTTGACTACTCAGTGGTGCGATGACCCTTTTTTTATGCACTTTTTTTATCCTCTTTGAACAAAAACTAATTCATTGTCTTTTCATATAAGTGTTGAGAGGTTTTTTTTTAGTTAACGTTATATTCGATTGCGTTATTTTGAGACACAACTTTCGCATTCACATCGCGTATAATTGGGACACATTGTGTTTATACAGATTGTCTTTGTTTTTGTTTATTCTTTTTGTAATTTGGAATCACAGTCGGAAGGCGTGAATACTAAAGTGATGAACGGTTGCAAGGTATGAGCGAAAGAATAAGATGCCGTCTTTTCATTTTCATTTAGAATTAAGAAATAAAAATGCAGTAAACAATGCATTTTGTTGTACGAGTAAGCATACAAGCTCTGAGCTCTTGCTAGGTTACCTTTTTCTCATTGGGTAATAAATAAACTTTATAGAATGAACAATACCTTATGCTAAAGAACGTCCTAATATACTCGGTTTGTTTTCATCATTATCATTTTTTACATAATAATCTCCTAATTCACGCAATGAGCAAATTCTTGTGACGTCATAGTCACATGATAAATGCATTTACGTGTGCCAGTGTTCAATACGTCGCTTTATATGCAAATGGTATTTACTAACTAGGGAAGTAAAATTTGTAATTACTACAGTGTGCCAATGTATAGATAAAGATTCTGTTTCTGTAATAAAATGAAGATCATAATAGTTTGGTGAGGAGATTTCTCAAATGCCATCAGTGAAGGCAAATTCTTCTGAAGAACTTCTAATGTATGTGTTCTTAACATGTGCGAACTTCTAATATATATGTCTACTGAGTGTTTAGGTGAGGAGTTAATGTTCAAGAGTCCAAGAGGACTCCCGGAGGAATAAGATTTTGTCTCCCTCCTGAGGAAAGAAGATGAAATACATCGAATGTCTTCAAACAGACAAAGCAATAATCTTCAAACTAATATACCTATTAACTAAAATTTTCTCTGAAATTTCAAACATATATTAAATTTGATGTGTATTAAGTTATATAATTTGTGTTAAAATAAAATTATATTTCTGTGGTATATTTATTACACATAGCATATATGGAAAGAGATGTTGTTCTTATCTCCGAACGATCTGACATACGTCAGATCAGCTCCAGATGGTTGCTGACCATCAAAAAATCTATAATAATAAGGGAATAGGATGTTAAGCCCCCCTTAGAAAGTCTGATGCATCTCAGAATGGGATGCGGTGAAGCTGGATGGTCACAGCCTTTTTTACAAGGGGGAGGGGGGTTCTGCCACTAACATTGGAAATGCTTTTCAGGTGACTACTTGTTAGTCTAGCCTGAGCAGTTTGGGAGCCATGGAAAGAGATAGTGTATAAAAATGAGTGTGTAAAGATTGCCCGAAATAGAAAGGGATCGCCTAAGTTCTCATAAGTGAGAGGTGAACAGCTGGACACAGCGATCCTCATTAACGTGGTTTAGATATATTCAGAAAAAGAGAGAGGTCGTGAAATAGCGGACCAAAAAAATCCCTTTTTGATGACTCTTCCGTATTGATGTATTGAAGGTTATCCTCTGAAAGTTTTTTAGACATTTTTTTTTTTAGGTAATATTTTTTGAAAAGCTATTGAAGATTTAAAAAGAAGATAAGATTAAGAATGATTTTTTAAAAGAATGGTATATTTAGTACTTAAAAATATGATAGCAGAGTGGCAATTGAAGAAAATTATTTAACATTTATTTAATATTTCAAAAATATAGTGAATTTTCAAAATAAAAATAAGATTTTTATATATTAGTCTTTAAAAAAAACGAAATCGTTGATGTAACGCTACAAATCATATTATTTATGATGAGAAGTATTTTTAAGTACCATTTTGATATTATACAAAAAAAAAAAGTATTTTTTTTCTTTTTCAATTTTATTTTTCTACGAAAACCTGGTTTTCGATTTTCTTTTCATTGTAATTTTCACAAATATTAGGGAACCTATCTTACTGTATGACCAGTTTCTGAATTCCAATCTCACAGAAGTCTGTCACTTGATTTGCTAAACCCTCCAGCATGGGTATTTTGATGTTGTATAGGGGCGTAGCTTCTGCCGTATCAGCGTATCAATGATTCAGGGTCCCCAAGCTACAGCCCCCCCCCCCAAATTTGTAAGCAAAAAATTGTAAAATACTATCAATAGTCCCATTTAAAAAGTTTCCAATTCCAAAAAAAGGCCCCCAAAGAATTTTGATACAGGACCTACTCAGGACTAGATGTTGTCAACATAGTGATAGTTAAGATCACCAAGGTGCTTTTTTTAAGAGTCGAGTAAATGCTGTCAAATGATAATCAATGTTGACACTTAATAGTAACTACATAATTCTACAGCCCCAAACCCTTTTTATTTGAAAACAATTTGGCTCACTAGCTTACCTCCTTCGACTAGATAGTTAAGATGAATCTGCCTAAGCCTTCAGCGACTTCCTAGAACAAAATTTCCCAAACGTTTTTGTTTCGTAGACCCCTTGCCGTGTTTTTTTTATTTGGGGTAGACCCCTGCTTACTTAATATTAAATTTTTGCAAATTGATCAACTTAAATGTCTTTTTGATAGCTTGGTTTTAAACACATGCTTGGTATAGATTTTGCTTGGTTTAGATAGCTTGGTATAGATACTTCAAAAGATTTAAATTTTAACTGTAGTAAGTGTAGTGGGAAAAATTTAAGAAAACAAACACATCTTAATTTTAAACATTTAATAGTTAAATTTATAAATTTAGTACTTCTTACATAAAGTAACTGTGCAACAAACAAATGGTTTTAATGGGAGGGATGAATTTGATACTTTTTAACAAATTTTCAACATTTAGCATCAATTTTGTTAGGTTGAATCCTACATCTCCTCAGTCAGTAAAGTCTAGTTGTTATTTTCGTCTTTTTGTTATGAAGATTCGCAACCGTGCTGCAATTTCTCT
>BMAO01030014.1:0-65000 GCA_019973975.1 Trichonephila clavata | reverse complement strand
TTTAGTATCTTTACCCATTAACGCAAAACCCAAATGTGTCTCTACCGCCGTTAAACCACATTCTAATTTAATGAATTTCCCTGTGTAAATCAATCCTAGTGCATCTGCTCCCAATAAGAGATCAATATCTGAGACGCAAGAACCCACATCCGGAACATACATATTCTTCTTCTCTAGTTCAGAAATCAAATATTTATCTGTAATTTTTGGCAAAATACCACAAATATTTTCTCCAATAATACTTCAAGCTGGCAGGAAATTTTTCCTTTTAGGCTTTTTATTTTTATATTATATTTGGAATGTTGTTTGGGACTTGATTTCTCCCCCCAAACAAACCATGTACCAAGGTTTGTTTCCCAATTGACCTCAAGCTTAACTGAGAAATGGTCCTTTGAGTTATGTATGAATTTTCTGAACCACTATCCAATAAACATCGCATGACCAGCTCCCTGTTGCCACTACTGACCTTTAGTGAAATCGTTTGCAAGTACACACATAAATTTTCCTGAGTTTGGTTAGAAAGAGTGTTACTTACAACATTTTCAATGTCTACTTTATTTAATTCTTTTTTAGGGCATAACAAAATGTGATGCCATTTATTATTACAGAAGCCACAACGTAAATTTTTGTTTCGACAAAAACGGGCTGAATGTTTCTCTTTTAAACACTTGAAACATGCCTTAGATTTAAATTATAACACTCTTTCTGTCCACTAAAGACAGTTTTTTAGCAATGTAACATTCAGATCTCTTATGATTAAATTTACGAAAAAATATACATTTTTTTAACTAGCCCCTCTTCCTTACCTGTGCTCACCAAAGCTGCATTTGTAGGTGGAGTATTTACATCCTCATTTCGGTGACTTTGCTCCGTTTTATTTCTGGAAATGTCACGTGATTTAAAACCAGATTTTTTGCAAACAAAACTCTTTGTTCGTCTTCCACTTCTAATCTGGGAAACTTTAAAAACTATATTAATTTTTGACTATAAGATTCTTCTGCAGTAGAAACAGGTGGATTACTCAGCCAAATACGGAGTATGTCCTCAGGAATGTAGGATTCTAGTAGGGGTAATAACATTGCTGCATACTTGTCTGACGTCATGCCTATGGATTCAAGTGACCTTAAATGAGACTCCAATTGATCGTAAAGTTGAGTTATTTCACCTTTAGATCTGGAATTTGTGACATTCTTGATAACAAGCGACAGCAGTTCTCTGACGTAGAACTCGATTAACAGTTCTTCGCGGCCAAATCACATCCATAAACTGTCGATGCACTTGTCATAGTTTTCCGCTGTAGGAGGATATCCATCTACAAGATCTCGAACTCGTGTTCCGACCACCATACTTTGGATCACATATTGGAATTTATCCTCTTTATGCAAGTTAACATCCTCATGAATACGTTTGAACTGACTCCAAAATTTGAGCCATTCTTTAATGTAGCCATTCAATTTTACCAGTTTTTTTGTGAAATATCTAATTGAGACGCACTTTCTTCTGACGCCGCTGATGCTTGTGTCATTTTTTCTAAAATAGATGAATATTTACAGTACCTTCTCTGCGATTTCTGCTTCTTCGAAATCCTTTTCGAACGCCATAGCAAAATCTTCTTTGCTTAGGATAGCCGCCGAAACAATTTCTTGGCTTTCTTCTAATCTTGTAAACTTATCCTGAAGCAATTTTTACAGTGCAATGAAATCATCGGTTGATGATTTCTCATGTTCGATTGCTTTTTCTATGTTGTTAGCACAAACTGTAAAAGACTTCCGCAATGCTGTTCTTTTAGCTGTTTCGCTTTCCATTACGATTCGAAATGCGCGGACGCCAACTATTTTATGTATTTAAATTACGTTTTAAATTAATCTTACGGCACCAAGAAACAAACTAAGCCGTCATTTATTCCAATAAAAATTCTTTATTATTCGAACAGCAAACATCAAAACATTATATACATTTTATCTTGTTGAGTAGTACATGAACTACTTGGCCAAACGATTATGGATTATTTAATTACATTTATACTTGTTGAGTAGTTCACGTTCTACTTCGCCAAACGATTATGTATTATTCATTCTTATTGTAGACGTAACAACTAACGACACACTTAAGCGTGAAATTTGAATCGATGTCATCTTTTAGTATAAACACGCCTACCACATTTCGTTTATCTAACACAAGTCTTTCTTGGTGTTTAGAGTTTTTTCTCCCGTTACTTTGTAGATAGATAAAGTACAACTTTTAGTAGAAATAATTATGAAAATAATTACAAGAATCTCTCATTTTACAAAATTCCAATTTGAAATCTCAATGGCAAACATAGACATAAAAAAATTAAAATTAGATCTCACATTTATAAAATTGAGACGTGCACTCTTGAACTTAGGATTGAAAAGAGGAGTTAAGCTACTTTGTTGGTACCATCCTTCATCCTATTGCAACTTGGTTGAAAGAAAAATATCCAAGTTCTTAAAAAGTCTCGTAGATTTAAGTTAAAATTTCAAAAACTGAGATATTTTCCATCGTATATCGAAAAGCATCACACAAAAAAAAAAATACTGAAATACTAAAATCACTAAGTGTGTAACATAACCTAAGTACCAAAAATAAAAATAAAATGTTCGCAACATTAAAATAGAAATATCCAAAAGCACAAGATCTCTAAAATTTAAATTAAAAAATTTCAAAATCTTCTCTCACTCTCATAATTGTAATATTTGTTGTTGCTAATTATAAGTTTCTTAGTTATATTTTATCGAATGTACAATATATATCTTGTATATCTGAAAAGAAAAATGGAACTTTATAATAAGTTCCACCTGGAGGATAAGTAAAAAAAAAATAAAAAAAAAACGATGATTTGTGCAAATGTGCATTGCTAAATTTAACTCTCCCAGAAAGAAAAATCGCTTTAAATATGCAAATCACTTGCAGATAGTCCACTGGGTGTGAACTTGGATACCTGGCGAATATTTAAACAGCCCTTTCAACACATTATTATTCTTATCTTTCTCATTAACATACTTTATGATTAGAAAATTATCATGTGCAAACGGTAATAGTAGATAATAGAACTGAATAACTTATTCCCCTATCAGTCACGTAAAATAATTGTTAGTTGGGTAACTTCTAATTGAATTCATGCCAAAATTTAACCTAGTTTTAACTCTTGGTTACTGTAGTGTATTTGTGTTTCTATTAACTTTATTTGTATTGTAAATAATACATTTTACTAAAGTAAAATATCATTTTTTATTCCATTCCAGTATTATCTCACTCTCTCTATGTATTTATATGTTTATCTTGTTCAAATTTTCAATTGTTAATAAAATACATTCTATTCATTCAATCAAGTTCAAATAAGTTTTTTTAATCTTGTAGTGGATGACACTTGATGTTAATACATTTTTTTAAATATTAATTAATTTAATTTAATTGCCGGTTTTCGACGCCAACTTAAATCCGTCTCCATTGTTGTAACAATGTAACAGTTAAAACTATAACAAAAGTTGGCGTCGAAAACCGGTTTTTAAGCCAAACTAGCCAAATCGGGTGAGTGCACTGTTACTACAATGCAAATACACACAAAAATCCGGCTCTTTTTTTTCAATTCCTACTACTTAGTTCACTCTTTCCCCTATATATATATACTAGCCGTTACCCGCCCGCTACGCTGGGTATTTCATGATGTTTTATAAATTTTTACTGCTTATATATATGTATAAATTATTGATATCTAAGTCCTGCATTAAGAATTCGATTGTATTGAAAAATATACTTATACCTGTAACTGTCGCCTGTTGATAAAAAAAAAAGGCAGAACACATCTAATTTGTATTTTCTAAAAATCTCTAAAATTGAAGTATAGAATGATGTTTGCTCTTTCGTAACTCAAAAACCATGTGGATTCCCGCAAAACCAATTTTCGGTGAATCTCTACTCCGTAAATTGAACATGCAAGCAAAATTTCATGTCTAAATCTAACAGAAAAAACAAAAGTTTTACTATAAATATCCCCGTAATCCCGTTGAGAGCCGTTTTCCAAAATAACCGCTCTTAGCGGATTTCAATTCAACAAAAGAAAAATGCAAACCAAATTTCATTATTATAGTCCTTATAGTTCGAAAAAAGGAATTTTTTTGTGTCAATACGTCCCAGTAACCCCCTACACCCCTCCGCAGAACTTGATTTACTTAAAATACATTCTTAGGGTATCCCTATTCAACAAAAGAAAAATGCTTAACAAATTTCAAGTATATGGGTCAAACAATTAAAAACAGGAATTTTTTCTGTAACTCCTCTTGACCCCTCGCAACCATCCTTGGGGGTCAATTTTCGTTTTACTCTTTGATAGAGAAACCCTATTCCATGAAAGAAACATGCCTACCAATTTTCAAGCAGGATGATCAAATAGTTTAAAAATGGAAATATTTGTTGATTACGCCTCTTAATCTCCCGAAATTAAACTTGGTAGTTGATATTCGCAAAACCCATTTTGTAGCGGTTCTCTACGAAAGGAATCTGCTTATCAAATTTCAAGACTGTACGTCTAATAGTTTAAAAAGGGGAATAATTATCTATAACGCCACTTGAGCCCCTGCAACGCTACTTCGGGTCTGATTCACAAAACTCATTTTGTTGGGGAATGGCACTCTATGAAAGGAATCTGCTTAGCAAAATTTGAAGACTGTGCGTCCAATAAATTAAAAATGCAAAAAAGAATATTAATAACGCCACTTGAACCCCCGCAATGCCACCTAGGGGTCGATTTTCACAAAACACATTTTGAAGTGTATCTCTATCCTATGGAGGAATCTGCTTACGAAATTTCAAGACTGTACGTCTAATAGTTTAAAAATAGAAATAATTATTTATATCTGCCCTTAACCCCCCCGCAACACCCCTTGGGGGTCAATTTTCCCCAAACCCGTTTTGTAGTGGATATTTACTCCTTAAAAGAAACTCACCTACCAATTTTCAAGCAGGTAGGTGAAGTAGTTTAAAAACGGGAATATTTATCTATTACGCCACTTAATCCCCCACAACGCCACTTAAAGATCTATTTTCACAAAACCTTCTTATAGCTGATCTCTACTCTATGAAAGAAATCTATTTATCAAATATAAAGAATGTGCGTCTAATAGTTTAAAAATGGAAATAATAATCTATAACGCCCCTAAGTCCCGCAACGCCACTTGAGGGCATTTTTAACGAAACTCATTTTGTATCGTATCTCTACCCTATGAGAGGAATCTGCTTACTAAATTTCAAGATTGTACGTCTAATAACTTAAAAATTGGAATTTATAACGCCCCTTAAACCCCCCACCCCCGCAACACCCCTTGGGGGTCAATTTTTCCAAAACCCATTTTGTAGCGGATATTTACTCCATGAAAGCAACTTACCTACCAATTTTCAAGCAGTCAGGTGAAGTAGTTTAAAAACGGATATATTTATCTTTTACGCCCCTTATTCCCCTGCAACGCCACTTAGAAGTCTGTTTCCACAAAACCCGTTTTATAACTGATCATTATTCTACGAAAGGAATCTATTTATATCAAATTTAAAGACAGTACGTCAAATAGTTTTAAAATGGAATTAATTATTTATAACGTTCCCTAAGCCCTGCAACGCCACTTGGGGGTCGATTTTCACCAAACTCATTTTGTAGTGGATCTCTGTTGTATGAAAGGAAAATTGTACATTGAGTAGTTTAAACATGGAAAGAATTATTTATAACGCCCCTTAACCCCCCGTGTGACCCCCCTTGGGTTTCGAATTTCGGAAAATCCGTTCTTAGCTGATGTCTACTCTATGAAAGGAACATGTCTACCAAATTTCAAGTCTGTAGGTTGAATAGTTCCAGAGATATCGTGATTAGTCAGTCAGTCAGTCAGTCAGTCGCTTTTCTCCGTTATATATATATATATATTCATCCATTCAAAGTAGGAATTTACTTTTTTTTATATTACTTGCTATTTATGAATTTTTAAGCTTCTTTTTTACCATTTGATTATGAATGCTTTTTGTATGTTTTTATAGCATCTCGTGAAAAGTAAGTTAATAATTGCAGTTTTGAAAAACATTCCATAAATAAAAAATTAAATATATAATAGTTTGTTTTAAGACTGCATCTAGAGTAGAGTGAGTGTTTATTAACGGTACAATATGAAGCAACACGAGGGCTATTGACGACGGATTTCGTAATTCTTAACCTCAATCAAGTGACGAGGTCGACACTTGCGTGAGCTGGCTCCCTCTCCATTAAAGTACCACACCAAACCAGAAAGAAGACTTTGAGGCGTACATCAGCCTCTTGTGACGTTTGAGAAAGCTAATGGTAGCGTGTGAATTAGAAGATAAAATATATATATTTTTTTTTTGCACAAATATTTATTACAATTTTTCATCTACATTGAAGATATTCATTTTTTAAAGTATTTTATTAGTGTTCAGAAAATGTTATTTGTGAGGAAGGAGGCAACACAACCGTTTTCTTTGGTGTTTTTAACGGACTCCCCTCTCTACTCCATGGTCTTAGGATGGGGGCGGTTTTTTTCTGATATCGATTTTCTGAATTATACTCAGAGCACCCGGCTCACAGGTGTCCAGCCCTTGGATTTTAGGACGGTCATAGGTTTCCGGGCCGATGTCAGAGGACAAGAACCCGAAATATTTAAGGGTGCACATGTTCACAGGAATAGGGTTATCCCATCCACAAAAAGAAGCGGAATTCTCTGCTGTGTGACGCGGAAACTTCACACTTTCTCTATTCGGTAGGACTTCAGTGGCACTCGGGTTCGAGCTTATGACACACCAGCCACTACTTCGTGACCACCCTAACCACAAGGTAATAGTTTATCATACACTGTAATTTTCAACAGTAGGTTTTTTATATTTTTTAAAAATTTAATTCTAAAGAAACTGTTAAATGCACCTGATGTTTTCTTATATATATTCAGTATTCGCTCTTTCATTGCAATCAGTGTTAAATAGTGCTAAAATGCCTGTTTCATCAAAAAAAAAGTTTATTTGAATTTTTACCAAACAAAAAACTGATGTACTAAAACTTCGTTCCCCTTGTGGCAGTACTTAACGTAAAAACACTAATTATTTTATTTTATTTTTACCCTTCATCTTTATACCAGAGAACATATTTTCCACATAGGTAGCTTTTGAAATTCTGGAAAAAAGTGTTTCGATCCACCTTAATGAGCAGTCATTAAAAAAAAAAATTTCCTTAATAATTTTCCGAAATTTTGATCATAACTCGACTAGTAAATATCACTTTTAACCATAAAAATAAACTCAATTACTTGATAAGGGGTTAATGAATTAATTTAATTAACACAGAATTAAGTTAACAAACTTCTAAGAAATTCACATCTTGATTACTTTTTTTTGGACAAACATAATTTTTCATGGTAAAATAAGCCTAAATTGGAAATTTCGTCGAATTCTGCCCAAAGGCATTTGAGCTATGATGTTTAAAACGAATATTTAATGTTAAAGGAGTCCCTAATCCATTTGTAATCTATCTATATATGAGATAAGTGACTCGCTCACACTCATCACGAGGTCTCTGGATCTATGAGACCTTTAGACTTGAAATTTGGCTGACATATTTCTTTTGTTGAGTAGATATCTGCTAAAAGATTGAGTTTTGCTAAAATAGACTCCCAAGGGGGAGAGGAATGCAGGATTAAGGGTACACTCTGAACAAAAATTCCCGTTTTTGAACAATTCTTCGACTTACAGACCTGAATTTCAACAGGCATGTTTTTTAGTCGAGTTGAGGTGAGTAAACAACGAGTTTTGCAGAAACTAATTCATAAGCTGAGTTGTGAGGCTATATAATTAAAAAATCCTGTTATATATTTATTAGACCTATGAAATCTGATAAACATCTTTACTTTTCTTTTTTGTAGAGATTCACTAAAAACGGTTTTTGTGGAAATCAACTCTGAGGGGATAAGAGGGCATAAGCGATTAATGTGCTTTACTCTTTAGCAATCCAAGCCCTGGACATTTTAAATTAAGAGGAACATTTAAAATTTTTACAATCGAAAAAAAGTTTAGTTTTATGACATATATATAAGTAAATTAAGAGCAATATATATGGTCTTACAATATTATGAAAAACCCGGCGAAGCGGGCGGGTGACACACATGCAGTACTGTATTTTATTTCATAATTTTAAAGTTTACTTACAACAACGTTAAATAATTATTTTAAATACACAGTCATATTATTTAAAACTCTTAACGATGAAAGCTCTATCAAAATGCTATAAAATATGTATAAATTGTTTTTTTATTCAAAATATTGGACTTGTTCATAAAAACTGCAAAAGTCATGCTAAAATTTTAATAAATTTAAATTTTTAGTAATTTGAATTTTATGCTATAGAACTTCAAATAATGCAAATTTCGTGCAATATAAAGCCTTAAAAATTTCCTTCTGCATTCAGACGAATTCTAAAGAAGCTTCATACAATTATCAATGTTAGTTGATAAAAATATTCCAGATAAACTAGATCACTGAGTAGGCACTGATCGTATGTTCTAGTACTACAGTGATAGTACTAGTTTTACGTTTCATATAAATAAAAGAAACCCGGCTTTTCGTTTTTTATTCTTTCCGGATAATTCAAAACCGGTTTTATAAAAAAAAATATGCCCCATAGCATTGAGCAACTGACAGTCAATAAGAATGCTTAAAAAAAGAAGCACTTGTTTTTAAAGTTTCCCTTAAAAAATGCGTAATGTTTATGATAGGTATTAGATATCTTCTTCTCTAGTTACAAAAACAAGAAATTCTACTACGGTGCTTAGATAAAAACTGAGTAAACATAAAATTAACTTTCAAAACACACAATTAGTGTACAAAAATAACGTTCTACAGAAGAATTTGAGATTCAGGTGATGTTTTTCTTGAATAAATATGTTTATTAGAAGTAGAAAAAGCGGTTGAGAAAACAAAGCAATTAATTTTTATGACCATAATAACTTAATTAGCATCAGTAATTGAAGGTGTCATTTATTAATTATGCGTTTTTTATATGTTGATTAGAGTTGGTAAATACAAAACTGTGTAAGACATGTTTGATGAGATACCTTGCTAAAAAGGAAAAATTAACGATTTAAATCTGCTATAAAACAAATATCCAGTTTTGAAATTTGGAATGGTTTTTCGGTTGAATGGTTTCACCGGAACAGCTTACTTTTTTATCTCCTGTAAACAATGTACTGTATTTGAATATATGAAATGTTCATGTATATGAAATTGAATATACAACCTCTCTGATAATAAAATTCTCTGAATAAAGTCAGAACGGTCGATCAGGGAATACTGGTGAAAAGAAACGCTGCATATGTGTAGTGGCAAGTGTTGACCATCTGCCTCCACCGTCGTTGTTCAAGTGAGCGACGTTTGTGCTCCGCGTTTGACTTGCTTTACAAACTGCTTGTTTAGTGCATTGGTTCTTAACTGAGAACAGAAAAATGAGCAAACAAAATATCAATTTAAAGTTTTATTTTAAATTTCACAAGACACCGACAGAAACTTATACGATGCTGGTACGTGTTTATAAAGATCAAGCACTGTCCATGAAGTGTGTGTACGTGTGGTTCACCCGTTTTCGAGAAGGCCGGGAAAGTGTTTCTGACAACCTCTGTTGCAACAGACTGGATACCTCCGTAAATGACGAAAACATTGAGAAAATGAGGAAATTAATCACGAAAGCGATCGTCGATTAACTGTGCGCATGATAGCTGATGAACTGCAGATTAACCGTTACCCAGAATTTAGAGATGAGAAAAATGTGTTGTCATCTTCAGCCACATCACTTGACAGACAGTCAGTAGCAGGAATGCTTAGAGCCTTCACAGGATTTTGTCGAAACGGTGGATGTGACGCGAATTTTTTTGGATTGTATTGTCCCTGAGCATGAGTTCTGGGGTCTCAGGTGCTACCCTAAAACGAAACGACAAAGCATGCAATGCCGTTCTTCTGCATCACCTTGTCGGATAAATATCAGAGCAAAAAATTCACACATCAAAACGATTCTCATCACTCTTTTTGGTAATTAAGGCCTTATCCAAAGAAAATTTCTACCTGAGGGAATGACGATGAATGTTGCAAGATACATCCAAAGTTTGACCCGTTTCATGAAACGTCTACGTAGGGTACGACCCCAATATGCACAACGAGGTTCATGGTCCTTTGCTCATGACAATGCTCACCCTCACACAGTCAATATCGTCGAGCAGTTCCTGTCAAAAATGAGGGTGGTGCAAATTGAAGATCCGCCATACTAGCCAGATCTCAATCCTCTAGACTTCTTCCTATTACCACGACTCAAACTCGCTTTGAAAAAAAAAGAGATCTGACGATATTACTGACATCCAACGAAACGTGACGAGTCTTTTGAACTCCATCCCAAAAGAAAATTTCTTGCAAAGTTTTTAGGTCATGGATAGCAGATCTCAGTGGTACATAGTTATGGGAGGTGACTATTTCGATTGACAGTAAGGTAATTTTCGTAAATATTTCATCTATGTTAATATTACAGGACTATTCACCGAACTTTATTGTCAAAGGTTGTATGTGGAGCAAAACCTAACATCAAAAGGGATGAAAAAGGTTGTTTAAAGTATTGGCAATGGATCAATAATATTAAATAAAATTGACAATTAACGCAAGAGGAAAAATATATATGATTACCATCCAAATTCTAGAATGATACCGCTATATATATGCTGGCATTTACTGGCACGTGAAAATTTACTCTGGACTTTTTTTTCCCTTAAAGAAACTGTATATATATATGTTTTTTGAAATATTGATAATTTTGCACATGGGTATTAATGTATACTAATAATATATACTATTAATTTGTATGAACGCTAGATTTTATATTGATTTTAAAATAAAATTTGAATATTTTGTAGAAATAGCTATTGAAAAAGAAAAGATATAAAATAACTTATTTTCTTTGTTGAAAGTGTGGTTTGATCATTCAGCTGTTTAGTTTTTGTTGCGGTAATTTAAAAATGATTATTAATTTTTTATACACATTTTTATATGAAAGAAAGCGCAATAATTTAGTTTATTTTAGATATTTTTTATTTTTTTTATTTGGAAGAATACTTTATAAAAATCTGGAAAACAAAGTTATGTATTACGATACGTTTGTAAAATACACTTTGAAATACACATGTTTTTAAATTTAAAAATTCAGAATTTTTGCTTATCGAAATTTTGTGGCAATGGAATTAGAAAAGAACTATAGAATACTGTATTTGTGCTGAAAATTTATTGAACTTACCCATTAAAAAAGATAGATAATCATTTCGGCTTCTGAAAATATGCATATTAAGTTAATATTAAAGCTCCATTCTCTTATATTGGCTTTAAATTAATTCCAGTGATTTATAATGTCAATGTACTAATTATGTTCCTTTACTATTTGGCATAAATAATTAAAATAAATACATCTGTGTATGGTGGACATATAATTTTTTTTTGCCAAAAATTTTACAGGTTGAAAGTCAAGAAAAATATTAAAAAACTATAACCTTTAAATAAATAATTAATGCCAAAATTAAACTGTAAGGAATTAAACCCTTAATTTGTGAGATGTTTATCAAAGCATATTTGTAACTTTAACCAATGCCAATTAAATATGCAAAGAAAAAACACCCTATAACCTTCAAGACTTAAATCTCAATTTAAACTTAAAGAGAAAAATTAAAAACTCTTCCAAGATAAATTTTGAAAAAAAAATCTATTATGATATACTTTAAGGACCTCATCACAGATATAATGACAGTATTCTTTTTTTAAATTTGTAACTTTCACCGAGCAACAACAAGTCGTCTTTAAACATTGTTCGGCCCTCATCTCTGAAGACCGTTTGAAATTTTAGTTGCACTGTCTTTAAAGAAAGGGATGTATTTTTTCCCCTTCTTCAAGTAGGATAATGTTTAGGGAAGATGACAAACTGAAGTACCAAATTAATTAGAAATCTCTCAAAGAAAAACTTTCGATTGCTTCGAAACTTGATTTTTTATAGAAAAAGAAAACTTTAAATCAAAATTTTATGTGTAGATTTTCTACTCATCTCTTGCAAACTTTTAAGAAGAAATAATGTTGAAAGTAAACTTTAATTTATTAGAAAGAGTGTTTCAAAAGTCCTTAAAAAAAAGAAAAGAAAAGCGAATAAACTTTTAATAATGTGAAATATTTTCATTCGTTAAAGCACTATTTCAAATAATTATTGTTGGTAAAAAAAGTTATTCATTAAGTTTCTTTTTAACAATTATACAACATTGTGATGTTATGAGCTTTAAAAATGGAATAAATTTACTGTTTTTTACGGTATTCCACTGCGTTCTGAACTATGATTTTTTAAAAAAGCGTAGAAATGAATTTTTTTTATTTTTAAGGGTACCTGAATTTGAATACACAAATATAATTGTTTTGGGAATATTGTTACAATACAATTCTATAGAAATGTAATTTTATGACAAAAAAGGAAAAAAGAATGACATATTTTCAAAATATTCTCCTTTTACAAAAATGCTTTTACCATAACAATATTTTGCCTATGTTTAGCAAAGCCTTCTGAATTGAGTCTGAACTAGGATTTTTAAAATGTATAGTTCAAAAGTAGTTTTATTCATGTTTTAATATATCAAAGTAGAGAAGTTTTAACAAAAACAATGGTTAATTTTTCAATTTATAGAAACTTTGAAAATAATGTAACATTTTCAAAAACACTACTTGAGGCTCTGTTGAGGTTTTAGCTATATATAGGCCAAACTTGATAGAAGTATTTTCTGTAAAAAGGAGAATGCTTTAAAATATGTCATTCTTTTTTAATTGTTTTGCCTCGAAAAGTAGCTCTATAATAATGGCTTACTGTAGTAATATTGTTAAAACATTGTAATGCAAGTACCACTGAATTTAAAGAAGAAATATTCATTTTATGATTTTTCAAAATCACACGGTTCTGAACGTAGTTGGGAGAGAGAATATTAACGTCGCACTGATTAGCAACACGAGGGCTTTGGGACGGTCCGCGTAATTTGAACCATGGTCAAGTGACGCGGACGACACCTGAGCTGGCACCCCCTCTCCTAACCACACCACACCAACGGGAGACGTTTGAGCTCTCGACAGATTTAACGTGCATCGCTCCCTACACGCGGATATTAGTGGTATAGATCGAACCCATGACATGTTAGCCATGATCCGATGCCTAGACCACTCGCCACTGAACGTAGTGATACATAAGGAACTATTACTGTTTGTGAGATATTATAACCATTAAAATGATACTTACGTACTATCGCAACAATGTCAACGGTCAAGATAATTTACCAAGTTGACTACCCTGATTTCGCATTTGTCGTACACTCTGAACTGGCAACGATGTGCTTCGTTTCATATAATGTCGCCAATACAGTTACGATAAAACGTACGTCTCATTAATGTATCTATAACTGAGTATTTTCGTAAAATGTACTTCTATATGCTCCTTAACTGTTTTTTCTCCTGTAAAAGATGAATCATAATCTTCGTATTTTAAAGAGATAGATTCCATGCATAAACTTTTTTTTGAACAAAATTTTACCACTAGGAATTAATGAAAGAAAAAGTATATGATTCAATTGTGTGTGTGCTAAAGAATTTGAATGACTCTTATCATATTTACCGAATATAACATCATACTCAAGTAATTTTGTTCATTAAATAATTTTAGAAATAATGTCTGGTGTTTGTAGACGTTCTTTCTAAGCTTTTTTTCTTTCTATATTTAGATTCATAATTTTTAGAGGACTCTAAATTTTCATTTAGCTGTTAAGAGTTGTTTATAAACTTAAAAAGAAAATTATTTATATCGGATAATTATTAAAGCTGTGTTATTTGTGAACAAATTTTATCAGTTACTTATTCATGAAATAAGTATTGATATAATTAAAAAGGAGTTCAGATTTAAAGTTTTATGCAGGGTGTCCCAGGACTATTAGGCTAAACTTTAAGAAAAGTTTGGGGACACCACAAGGATTGATTTGGATTTGCATATCAATCCATGATTGGAAACGCCATGGTAAAGTAGTATGTCAGGTGCAAGAAACGAAAAGACACAAGACTGAGATCATCTGAAATATTTATTGCTGTCAAAGATATTACATGTGCTGTGGGATACCCTTTAAAGGTGGTAAGAATGTAAGACTTCACGTTGCAAAACACGATGAACACTACTCTGAAATCCTGCTATGGCAACAACGATGGCTTCTACGGTAGTTCTCAGATTCCTTCTACTCTAGTACTCGAATTCCTTTGAACGGTATCCAACATATTTTGTTTCATACTGGAAGTTTGAGTCATTTGTGACGTCACTATACATATTAACACGTAATGATCCACATCCACGCAAATTGTGTTGCAAATTAGTAAGCATTTGGTGGTCAGCGGCATTTTTTTGTGGGTACTTTTCGCGACACAATATTTCTGCTGCTTCTGCATTTTCTTCTGCCAATCTTTGAATCAGGTGCATATATGCCAGCTTGGTGTTTATAAAACGTTCCACACTCCTATGTGGGTGATGATAACTCAAATGACTGTGGGAATGCAGTTCTGTTTCCTCCAATGTTCTTGTGAACAACGCCATCTAGCGCCCAAGAAGACATTTCCGACAATGGGTTGCTAATGATATCTGAATCCTTGTGATGGCCCCTACCTAATCTTAAATTTTATCCCAATAATCCTGGTACATCCTGTATAATCAAACTTAACAACAAATATTTCCAAATTTTAATTTAAATTTAAATATAAATTTAACACATTATGCACCTTTAATTCAAATTGATCACCTTTTGACTTCATGGGGACTTTAAATCTTTTTGAGCAACATCAATCGATGCACGCTTTATCTCTAAGGGAATTTCCATTGCCTCTTTCCTTCAAGAACATTTAACCTGGGAGAAGTTGTGTATTCGATACTAACGTTAGTGGTCGCGCGGAATGACGGAGTCACCCCAATCTTTTTTTTTATATAATCATTTTTACTATAAACGATACAAAAAAAATCGTAATTTCAAGCCCTTACACCGTACGGGCTACCGAAAGCTGGTCACAACAGTTTTGAACCGTACGCTGTACGGACACTGATATTTTCTTCTTTCCATCTTTGATTATTACATATTTTTTCTTCTTATAGTGAGATTATTAGTGCTAGTGTTTTTGAGAGATACATTTTGTCCAGGATACTGAAATACTTCCCATTCGGAATTTTCTTTGGGGTGAAGGCAGGAGTCTTTCATTAAAGGCAGGAATTTTGATTCTTGAAAATATTTGATTAAGACCAGCTATTGGCAAAACTATGTGTAATGTGTTGCTTGAGAAGAAACGGAAATGGAAAAATAGTTAATAAAAATAACCGATATTATCTCTGTCCCCATCGCAAAGTAAGACTTTGTATTACACCAGGCTTCAAATTGTGTGTGCATATATGAAAGAGCGCACACAAAATTCTCCCCTGTTTAAAAAAAAGAGTACGAACATGAAATTCTTTGTAATTACGAGAGAAATTCTTTTAAGGTATAGGAAACAGTGTTCTGGCATACAGAATATACTTACAAAAAGCAAACATGTTAGTGTCCCACAGTTATAAAATACAATTTGCAAAAAAAGTTTAAAATTGAAAATTAAAATAAAATTCTTCTACTTTCGCATTCAGTTAAGCATTATGCATAGTTATAAGCAATTAAAAAATGTGACATTTTTTGGAACAATTTGGGCAAAAAAATGGACCACTTAAGGGGTTAAAACAGACTTATCCTTCAAAGTAAGAAATATCTGTAGCTTGTCTAAAATTTATTGATTTTAAGATGATATATTGTAAAATATTTTAGCCCCATTATTTTCTTTTACTTAGCGAACGTAATCGATGATCAAATATACTGTTTGTTTTCAATCTCTTCCAGTCACTCAATTACCTTTTAATATGAAAAAATTTCTTCATACTTGGAATTTTATCAGACGTTTTCAAAATATGAAGATAAAATATCTTCTGCACAATTTTGGACAAGAATTAATTGCTCCGTTTTAAAATGTTGAATATTTGCTTTCTGTTTAAAATATAGCACATTTTAAGAAAGTTTTCATACACTGTAATATTAAATTGGTAATGGATGATCAAGGTAGGACAAAATAATTTGATATTCGGTGAGTTTTTGCTAGCTTTTTTTTAATATCAAGTGTTAAAAAGATTTCTGAAAGTGTTCTTTATTGGCCTAATCAGAAGACTATTAAGAAATTAGTATATCAGTGTTTTTTTCTCTTAATTAGTGTTGAAAAATATTAAGATTTATGCAGTCTGCTGATAAATCTTTAATACGCAAATATATATTACTCATTAACCGTAAATAGTTTTATGATTTATGTGTATTATATTATTATTATCCATAAAATAAAATACTTTAATAGTTTAAAATATTTGGAGATTTATATGTTTACTAATAAATTACAAAATAAAGGACGTTTTTTTAATCAAGATTTTAATTAATTTTTATTTTTTACCAATACATTGTTTTTTTATTAACGAGCTCTTAGCCATTAAATGATAGAAAATGGGAATAAAAAGGGAATTGTTTTGGCAGCGATAACATTGATTGAGTATAAGCAAACAGAAAAGACGTACGAAAATGGGACTAAAAAAGGGATTTGTTTGGCAATGATAACATTCATTGAATATATCAAATGCATAAGACAAGAACAGAATAGTGTTGCTTTTAATTAAATCGATATTACATTAATGTTATACTCGAGTAGTTGCTGAATTTATAATGTTTAATTTGTCAATCAATTGATTAAAATCGATAATTTATTACAAAATATTCTTGAGAAGAGTTAAGGAATAATGGGTGGAATTAAAATACTTAGCTTTTATATGAAAAAATGACAGGGAGTTCTAAGAAGAATATCCAAGGGTAGTAAAATCAGCAAATTATGATTAACGCTTAGAAATTCTACGGTGTCGCGGGCGTGAGAGGTTCGAGGAAGAATAGACATGATATTAGAATCACTAATTTTATTCAACCTTTAACACTAAAGGAAAGCTCTTTAATAATTAAACCTGAGGAGCAATAAGAAACCTTAACCCGAAGTTATATATCAAACCAGCTAGTACACCCGTTCTTCACACGGGTTAATTGAAAAATTAAACAATACAGATTGAAAGAGAAAGAACTTTTTAATTAGCTAAGTTTACGTAAATTGCAAATTAAACAAAAAAATCTTTTTCATATTTCAGCTAAACAAAAAACCAAGTTTGTTAAATTTTAAGTTTGAAGGTCTGATAGCTGATATAAAGGATTTTTTTTATGTATAATGAATCGTAACTCTCTTGTGGGTCGATTTTTGAAACACCTTTCAAAGCTAATCTCTGCTCAGCAAAAATAACACATTGTTACAAATTTTGTGTAATGAACGCTTAAAATAGTATAAATATTTTATATCTGGATGCGTAATACGTTAATATTATTTTCTGTTGTATTTATTTTATGTTGAAATTGCAATATTCACAAGTAACGCCGTTCCTTACATTATAATGGCGATCCAATGGAAACAGCGGAATGTTGGTGATAGAGCCAACTTGGCATCCTTTTTGGCGACCACGTTGGCAACTTGGCGGTTGTTTGAACGGTGCAGAAGTTGATATGCTGTAGTGCCACCTGGTGGGGAGCTGCAACAAAGAGGATATCAGAAAAACCTTCTCCACAAAAAAATCCATATACGTGCCCATTTTCATAGTGATCGGTTGAACGGTGTTGAGAGTGAAGCGATTTCATATATACAAACATCCATTTATATATATAGAAATCACTTATCTGTTTTAAATCTCTTGTATGACGCGTCTTTCAACTTGCTACTTCGTTCAGCTGTAGATATCTACCACTATATCCGTAGATTTTTTTTCTAGTTTAATCTTACGATACGCGATCATCAGCCGCTCACACTTGAATTTTCACTCACGATCCACTCTTAACCATTATATCACCTAATCAACAACTGGTACTTAGACAGAAGTTTCATTTGCATAAAACCAAGTCATCTCTACGACAGCGGTTTTTAAACTAATATTAGAATTAAAAAGAGTATTTTTTCCAAGATGAGATTTAGTAGAAGCCCGAATAGAACCTGTTACAATAGATGAGTAGTCATAGCTGTGGACGGTGTTGTAGAATCGATTACTCCTAATGTGCCTAAAGACCCACTGTATAGAGCGGCTGATGGACGTGGCTCAAAGTACTTCCGTTGGAGTGGTGTGGAATTTAGGAGTATGGGGTGCAAGCTCAGGTGGCTTCCTCGTCACTTGACGGTGGTTCAAAATTACGAGATTCATCACCCATAATCCTGTTGCTTTAACTATGACGTCAATAAACTCTTACTCGCTTACTTACCTATTCTCAGCTTTTAAAACCAGAGTCGATAAATTTTCAATTCCAATGTTTATAAAAAAATTGCTTAAAAGCGTGTTTCTTTTTTTTTTTTCAAACATGAAATATTTGCATAGAAATTTTTAATTTTCTGAATATGCAAATTATAGTTATGCTTATAAACTGAGAAACTGATTATAAATTTTTGCAAGGGAAAAAATAGAAAATTATGTATTTAATATTCATACAGTTAGTAAAATATACCTATTTGCTCTATGTATAAGTTTGGAAAATTTAAAAAAAACAAGAAATATTGAGTCACTTTTTGTACATAACTTCAGTATTAAAGAATGTTCAAAATAATAGTCTATATTGCATTTTATAAACTTTTCATGGAGTGGAAAAGTTTGTATATTTCTCTTTATTTACTAAGCACCCTATACTTTTCTTATTTATGCTATCGCATCTTACTTTAACTCGTCGATTACTCTTTTTTAAAATTAAATTTAGAGTTATACATAACATCTACCATAAGCTCAGACAAATATTTGAAAATAAATTGAAATTGAATGCAAAAGTTCACCTCTTGTTTAATTTCAATTTTTGAAATAAAATTTTCTTTTCTCCACTTTGAAATTCAATAATATCGATATTATTAAAATTTTTAGAGCATATCAAGCCTTTTTGATCATTTTATGTTGTTTTTGTGCCTATAGTAATGTTGCTGTTCTGTGTCAGCAGTGGGCTATGACTATAGTAATAGATTACATAAACTAATAATTCTCTTACATTAACACTAAACACCGACTATATATACCTATTTCTACCGATGTCGGTCAAATAGCAGGTAATCTGTAGTGGGCATAAAACAAACTGTTCATAAACACAACCGGATGACAATCTCTTGGAACACTTGTAAGTTTGAGATCAATGCAGATAACTTTATAAAATTTCAAAAGACCGCTCACGGACGATGGAGTATATATCGTAGACATAATTATTAGAGAGAATTCGTAACTCCTTCTGGGGTGCTAATTTGACATAGGAGTGCTATGCAGCAAGTTTTTGTTTATGTTCGTCAAGATGGGTGATAACTTTACAAAATGTTTACCTTAATGTTTTTATCGTGATGTTATGTGGTTGTGTGTGTGTGCCATGGAGATAACGTATATTAGAGTTAATTTTTATTTGTTTTCTTTTTCTGCGGTAACCCTATTAATTTCAGATGAGTTTAATTCGATGTCTTTAAAAATTTAACCATTTCCATTGCATTTGTTCTTCAAGCTACTATTCCAGTCTCTGTTGTATTTTGTGCTATTTTCGAATATGGATATTTCTAATGACATTGGGGAGCATCAGGAAATTTTTTAAAGAAAATGAGTGATGTGTTTTTAATTATTGCTATAAAACGTACATTTCCACTTTATTTTACTTTTTAATAATGCTTTCTTGAACGTTCTTTGTTCGATGAAATTCATTGAAGGAACTCGCAGTTTTTGGAATATTGTAAGTTATCAGCACTTATTAATTGACATTCATTATTAGTTTTAATACATATTATGTAATTATTTTATTTAGGATATAATGAAATATAATTATTATATGTAAAAATTGTTTTTAATATTATTTATTTATATTAATATTTTTTTAACTTTCTTATAAATATATATATATACTACAAACGTTATTCATTTATAATTATAATTATTATATTATATGAGCATTATTATACATAATAATTGCTTTAATTGAATGTTGTTATATATAATAATAATTATTATTATTATATTAGATAGCATTATTATATATAACAATTATATTATATGAATATTTTTATACATAATAATTACTATTACATAAAATTTATATGAATATTATCATCTATTATCATTACTATTTTATTATTTTATATAATAATAATAATAACATATTACATAATATATATATTATTATTATATATAATTTTATTATATTACATTGATATTGCTTATTTGATTGATATTGTTTATTTTTAATCTATTCCTATACTCTTCATTTGAAATATATTTCAAAAAAGTTCTTTACCAGTTCTGACGATTTGTAGTAGCTAGGTTGCCATCTTGGATTCCATGTAACTTGACAACAACCGCTGCTTGGCGGGATTAAGGAATCACGCCAAACAGGGCTTGGCGCGTAGACCTCTTGTATCAAATTAGTTCTATTTGTGGAGTTATGTGCATTCTGATAATGAAGTCGACGATATGATTATCAGGAAAATTGAAAGAAAAAGAGATATAGATGTTGAAAAATTAAGTAGCTATTATATATTATGAAAAAGTCCTGCTGTAAGTTCGAGAAAAATGATAACCTGGAATTCAACACTTTGTTTAAAGTCTGAAAAGGGGTCATTTGACCACTCTTTTAGGGCACATTTTAAGGTATCCATCCAACTACCCTAAAATCGTGAATTTTGCCAAAAAAAACCCAACAGATTTTTTATGATTTTATTTTATAGGACATCTTATTAGCATTATAAAAATACCAAATTTATCATTTTCCTTTCACTAGAACAAAAACTGTAAGCGTTTTAGTATGAGCAGATGCCATTATTTTAAGCAAGATGCCATATTTTAAAACGCTTTTTACTCGAAATGGGTTTTTTTGTGTTTTGCGAAATATGTTTTCAAACGGAGTCAGCGATTGCTCAAAAATATTTGAAAATAATTTAATGAAATTTTTTGTGTTTGTTCTGTATAACAGTAGAAATATTTTAACTTTCAGATTTATCAATCTGTTTTATTACAAAATTTCCAGTTCCTTATAAGAATATAATCACTGTTTTTTTAAGCAATTTCATATAACAACTAAGATAAAGTGCTCTAGTTTTTGTAAAAAAGAAAATATCTCTTATCCTGAAGGTCACTTCAAAATAGAATAACATAGCAACACATCAGAATTGAAAAATTGGAAAATTTGTACATAAATTTTTGGTACACAGAATGGGCCGCGCTTATGTTTTTTGCTTGTTTGTGTTTTTTTTTTGTCAATTTTTGCCGATTTTTCCCTGTTTTAGTAATCATAATTTCTTCTTAATTTTAGCATATTGTTCATAAAATGTACTAAACAAATCTAAAAACAACAAAAAAAATCCCCATATCTCCCTTTTTTTAAAAAAAGTTGTTGCTACCAGTCAGATATCTTAAGCAATCCTTTACTCTTAATTGATATTTATGTTCTTCTTCTCTTTATTCCAGGAACAACAACATCCGCAACCTACCCCCAGACATGTTCACCCAGATGCCATCCTTGCAAAGCATCAACCTGAGAGGAAATCCTATCAGCAACCTGAATGAAAGGACCTTTAGACCTATCTTCAACACAGTACAAATCATTGGACTGGAAAGTAATGCCCCCTTCAATTTCAATAGCACTCATGATCCTTAACTACTAACCTATGGCAGAAGATTATTGGTTTATTTTGTTTGAAATGCATATATACAAATCAAAAACACTTTTTACTTTGTAGAACTCCACCAACACTTTAGTAAAGAAATAAAAGCTTGCATATACTAATCCATACTTTTTATGTTCTGTGTGTTATCTTATAAAAAACTAATCCTGTATAATAGGGAGGATTGCGGTTCTATGGCGAAGGAAAATTTTTTAATAATCGAACTTACTTATGTGGAAAAAATGTTCTTTATGGTAGTGATTCCAACCACTGTACCGCGGCCTTTTGTGTGCCACTAAATTTTTGGAGTGTGCCGCAAAATTTTTTTTTTAATATTATTAAAAAAATGAAACCCAGAACTTAATCATTCAACCTTCTTATAGAAACAAACTAAGGCTATTCCTGGTATATTTAACTTATTCTTTCGTGGATTGATGGATATAAAAAATCTGATTGGGTTCATATTCCATTTATGATAAAGGGTACATCTGTATATAAATTAAATTTGAATGAAGAAGAAACACTAATTTCGAACTATAATAATTGATATTTTTTTTCAAAACATTCGGAAGAGTCAATTAAATCCTTTAGGATTAAAATTAGAGGCGATTATCTTATAATAACCAAAAAAAGTTTTAAAAATACTGTTACAATTTTATACATCATATTTGCGTGAATTCAGATTTTCAGAGCCTTAACAAATACAAAAATGAAAGAAAGATCGAAACTTTTAAATGTGGATGACTAAACGAAAGTGTCATTATCCTTTTTACGACCCAATATAAACGAAATTATCAAAAATCATTAAGCTCAAAGTTTACATTAAATATGTATGCTTATAATTAACTTGTAATTAATTACTCGATAAATATTTTGTTGCCTTTGTCGTATTTATTATTTTTATTAACTTAGAAAATTATTATCATAAATTATTTTACATTATGTATTACAGACACAATTAAAATTCTCTTAAAATTATTTTATTTTTAGTGTGCCGCAAATTTTGAAGCTGTTAAAATATTACCACAAAAAAAAAACCGTTTGAAAATCCCTGTTCGATGGTATGAAGATTATAGAAGACAAATAATTAAAAAAATAATTTAAATTTTAATATTGCTACATGTAAGTTAAATTTTCGAAAAAGATGCAAAAGCCTTAATTTTTTCTACATGATTTTAGTTCAAATTATGATTATTTTTCTACTGTATTGATCAATGGTATTGAAAATTGAGTACTGACAATGTACATTGTGCAATGAATAATTTCAATTGAATAGTACATTGTACAATGAATAATACAATGTACAATGCAATATTTCATAATCCCAGCTCTCTCTCCACGTACCGTCGAATCAGTCCGATTCAAGCCTTTTTCCGTCTTCCACTTAATCGTGCACTGTCATTTCGATAGTATTTTTTTTAAAATTAATTCTAACGAAGCTGTTAAATGTACTTGATTGCTTTTTTCTTGTAACTATTTAGTAGGTGTCCTCTCATCGCAATAAATATGTTAAAATGTACTAAAAATGCTTGTTTCATTTTAACAAAAAACTACTGTAATATTTTACCATAAAACAGCTCTACTTAAACTTCATTTCCTTGTGGCAAAACAGAAGAAAAAAATTGACTCATATTTCTTTTTCCCCTTCATTATATACCAGATAACATTTCCGCATTGGTAGGTTTTGAAATTCTGAAAAAAAGATTTTTCGATCTATATTACTGTGTATAAGGGGTTTTCTAACTCTCCTAACGTAATTCAAAGTTTAATTCTATGTGTATTAAATATATAGTTTTATTTTAAATAGGTTTCACAAACTTTTTAACAAGTACTTTACTTGAAATTTAACTGTAGATGTTTTGCGTTTTGGATGAAATTTGTACCGATTATTTAATTTTTTAAGGAAATTGGCTTTGCTTATTGATTTATGTATAAGAAAAAAGTATTTTATTTTAATAAATGGTTGCCAAATAATATTGTTATAAAAATAGGTTTCAGAATAAATGTAGGCATTTTATTTCGTTACAATTTTTTTTTTTTTACTTTTAGTTATAATTGTAATAATTCTTATTCACTTAGCCTTAACCTGCATCTTTTTACAAATTTTTTTCGCAAACATATTTTTTGATACGAGATAGACCCCAAATTTTTTTTTATATTTGAATTTCTATATCCTACAAAGAAAGAAAACTATTTTTCAAAGTATCGCTCACATATTTTATACTCAACTACAACATAATAAAAGAAAGATTAAAAAATAAAAGTTACGTAAAAACGTAGAAAAATCAACTAAAGTTAATATTTAAAGTTCAAAGAAAACCAAATATTAAGAAAATATTTAAAGTTTATAATTTTAAATATTTCCAATGAATTTTTTATTAAAAAAAGATGTAATTTAAATAATTAAGCATTAAAAATATTTTAAATCATCAGTATCTATTTTAAATTTTTTTTTTATATTCGGTATTTTTTACTTATAATGATAATTTTTTAAAGCATAAGCGAGATTTAGGAGACCAAAACTCATCTTACTTTAAATTCACAGTTCTTAATATCCATCATGAATAATTTTTAGTAATGATCTATACAAAATATTAGATAGAAACTATTCTGAAGTTAGATAATATGATAAGAGCTAATAATTTTTTTATTAAAAAAATTTGCAACACTTATTTTTATACAACAAAGCCAAATAGTTTCTAATCCCAAATTTGGCAACAAATAGCGAAAACCGTGGACTTTTTATTACTCTTCCAGAAGCTATAAATCCCATCTGGTGTGCCTAAACTGTACTTACTTCACCTGAAAAGATGACTTTTTGAGGTTGATTGCTCTAGCTTATGCGGAATTCGAGGAACATTTTTCACAATATTTTTTCTTGTGGAAAGACGATAGCATTGATTTCTTTTGGAAGTTTTTTAGTGATGTCCAGAATATTAAATATTAACTTTAGTTAAAGTGATTCAAGTTTATTATGAGTTTATGCCCAAAACTAGTTTTTTTTTCAAATATTCAAAAAAGTATCTTACAGAGTAATATGAAGGGAATGGCACCAAAAGGCTAGAGGTTTAAGTCTTAGATTAGCTGATATATACATGCACTATCTAAATCGTCTTAGTTGTTCTAATTAGCATACATCAGTCAAAACAATTGCTTGTAAAAGAGCAAAATAGTTTTTTTCTAATCTGATGGTGAAAACTTAAAATAATTTTTGCACTGTAAAAGAATGTTTAAATATATTGTAACACTGAAAATTACCAATTTCAAGTATTCGTTTGGTTATAAGTGGTTTCAAAATTTTTCCAATTAATTCAGCAATTTCAAGAAAACTTTAAAAAATGAAGAAAAATAACGGGATGCACGAACTGATTATGTGCAAGAAAAAGTATAAATGTCTGTAACATAATAAAGTAAATGTAAGCAATATTTCTACTTATGTTGTTGTTGCTTATGCCACCTGATCGACGGTAACATCAGATCCAGGTCCACGAAATTCATCGTGGCTAAGTTTTAGAATTTTACGCCAGTCGTTAGCCTAAGCCTTGAGCCCCATGAAGGTGACAGTACGATTTTGCTCGGTACAACACAATAGACACCATTCAGACCCACTGATTTAACGAACACGTACTCCGTGTGTACTCGGAGGGTATTTGGGGGCATCGAAACCAAGCTCTCCGGTCGAGTTCAATGCTCTAACCACTAGGCTATCTACGGCCCATATTTCTAAAGATAGATATGTGTAGTAACCACATATCTATATTTAGACGCGTTATCTTAAATTTTATAAAAAGAAACAATGATTTAGTTACTAAAAATGAACTAAAACATGAATATTATAAAACAATTCTGTCAATATTGCCTAGATTATAACGATCCAATTAAATTCCTTTTTAAATATATTTCTATATTATTTTAGCCTTAATATATATATTTAGCTTCTTTTGTTTTAACTTATTATTACGAAGATAACTTAGCCTAGTTAGGTTACAAGAAGAAATCCAGGTGGCGCCTCTGTGTGTTTTCTGCTTTTTGCAACAACTTGAACCCGTAATTTAGGGCACGAATTCCGACTAAGATGGTTTTCTTAATAAATCTTAATGGTTAGCATATACACATGTAAGTTTTTATCTTGGTTTTTCTTGTTAATTATTTATGAAATTTTCTCATAGTATTCATTTCTATGTTTTCAAATGTAGTACTGTATTTTCTACTTGTCAAAAATTGCTGCTGTACGGGGAAGGTGGATCCATAAAGCATTGACAAACCCTAGTTCACTGGCCTGATTCACAGTGACAGCTTTATAAATCATAATAGGTCTTCATTTCAATCCAGTGACTCTTTTGCTATTTTCAATTTTAATAGCTCTACACCTCCGATTCTTGCAATTTCTGTTTTTATCCAATTTTAATATGGTATTCTTTTCACCATTTATTTTACTTTTTTTTTGGCTAGTTTCGATGTTTTTTTAAAATTTAGTTTCATTCCTTCTTAGCTTTTTAGGAATTACAATTTGTTTTAATTATTTTATTACACTGCTCCAAACAATTAGGGGATATTATCAGTTTGGAACGAACCAATCATTAACCGACAAGTTTTTTGATAAAAAAAAGGAAATAGAAAAAAATCAAAAAGGAAAACCGTAACGTTTATAATGTTGGAAGTATGCAAATTTTGTCTGTGGCACAAAACAAAAGGAGTGAAAAGTGCCCTTCGGCGTTCTTTATGTAGTAGTAGACTAAAAACAATTGAAACATGCATTCAATGATTTATAACAGTGAATAAGATGTCCAAGCAATGTAAATTATTTGAATCGAAAGCCTGGAAGACCATTAACAGTTTGGAAGTAGTTCAAAGGCAATCTGTAGTAGCGGAAGAATTAGAAGTTTCGCAAACTGTCATTTTCAGTCTATGGAATTGGCTTTGAAAACTGAAAATGTTTGCCGAAGATCGGGACAAATTTGTACGCAATCCGCAACTCAAGATGAGAAAAGTTATTTAAAACTAATGGTTAGAAGAACCGGCATTATGATCGCCACTTTATTGAAACGATAACTTCAGAGGGCTAACGGTACCAGAGTTTCGAATCAAACTGTTCAAAACTAACCATCTCAACATATGGATTTTCATGTTTGTATACCTGGGGTTTATGTTTCATTGACTGTAGACCATCATGCTGCATCCAGAAGATGGTTAAGGAATGAGTGGAGCAACGTACTCGTCACGGGCGATTCCCACTTCAGTGTTCAACTTGACAAAAGGAAGATAGTCACATAAAGAGATTCTTGAAATAATTCGGTACATGAAAATGTTCGATTTGGTGGAGATGGAAAGATGACTCGGGCCTATCAATGTGGCACTGACCTGATATAATGATAAGATACGCAAATCTATTGTGAGCCTTTTTAGACTACAACAATCAAGGTTGACTGTGCTAACGACAGTGTCAGAACGAGACTTATGAAATTCACCGTGGCAAGAGGATAATTTATACGCCTGTCGTTTGCCTCAGCTTTAAGTACCATGTAGGTAACAGTACGATTTGGCTCGATTCCACCCAAATTTTAAAGGAAAATCCTGGAGGGGGGGGGAATCAAAGGGTCTCCCACATTTCTTTTCCTTCCATCAACCTTACAAGAGGATTTGTGGTTCGACGAATATTTAGAGTGCCCCCATGCCACACAGGCACTATACATTTATATACATCCATGCCTTCTCCACGATTCAAACCTAAGTTCTATAGCACAGCAGTCGTTGTCACTAACCAGTATACCGTCCGGTCTGCAGGTTGAATTCATTCTCACGGATAGTAGTTCCAAGTCACATCGAGCTAATCTAATCTACAATTTCATTTTAATGAAGGAATCCTTTGAAGGGATTGGCCGGACATATTTTTCAGATATTAACCCAGAAGAATATGGAAAGTCTGGAGAGAAAGGATGCTAATCTCCTATCATCCCCAGAAACAATTCTGCAGTTGGAAAGTTGTTTTCTAGAAGAGTGGAAGAGAATACACTAATTCCTCATTGATTCCATGCCTGGTAGTTGTGTGATATTGCTTTCATTCAGAGGAAACCACGCCCCTTGTTGAAACTTATTTTTATTTGAGAATTCTCATCTTTGTTTGTATAATATGCATAAATTATGTACTTGTTCTGTATAAGTATTGGCAATAAAATGTATTCTTTACTTTTTCGTTGATTCATTTTTCTCTTTCTCATACTTTAGAACACCTACACATCATACATCAGGGACCAAAACATGTTCTCATCCGTAGTTTATATATATCCCAAATCATTATATCCCCTAATTGTTTGAGCAGTGTATTACTTTTATTTAAATAAGCGTATTTATTACATAAATAATCATAAAGGAAAAAATGAGGATAAACAGAAAAAATATTTATTTTAAAGGTTTTCTAGTCCCCCAAAATAAAATTACAACGAAATTTAATAAGATAAAAGTAACATTAGATGACGTACATACATGAGTATTTTTATAAGATCTAGGGATTATTTACTTAAAGTTCCAGATCATTAATACCCAATTGATACTCTTTGCATTTTTTAAGTGGCAACATGAGACCACAAATATTCAAGGATACATGATTCTAAGGCAATAAACCTCTTCTTTCTGTTAAAAATTTAAAAATACTTTTTATCTTTCAACTAAATGATTGCGAACATTCAGTGCGTCTTGCTCTTATGATTATAAAGTTCTACACAAAGTTAACATCTATGTAAATATAATTATGAAAATTTGATTTTTATTTTAATGCCTATCTAATTAAGAAGTAAATCTTCTACCTTTTGAGAAAAATTGTTCTTTAACCTTAATTAAATACCTCTTTCCAAAACTTCCTAATATTCTTCATTAAAAAGGCGTTTTGTAAGAAAAATGGGGGCTACCAATTAGGCTTTAGTCGGATTCCTTTCTAATTCTCTCCCTTCTTTTTTCAGCTTTACAATGTATAGAAGGTAATAATATAGGTTTATACATGACTTTTAGAGCAGTGCTTTTCAAACTTTCAATATTTGCGACCCAATATTCAAACATAATTTTCATCACGCCCATCTACATACAATAACAATCTATTGAATTCAATAATACTATAGTTTGACACTAAAGCTACAGTACTACTTTAACCTCTTAGTGTTACCGGCGTATATAAACATCTCGCTCAGCCCAAGCGTTAATTGCCCAGGACGTATATATACGTCTTTCCGAAGTACGATCTTCTCTAGGCACTGCTATCCATAAAATTATTTCGAAGGCCTTGGAGTTCTATAAAAGGACCTTGACAGTGTTTGCGAAGGATTTACTTATTTTAGAGGACTTGCTTATTTTTATTTCTTTTCTCTCCCCCTGCCTCCCACAAAACAGTACGTACGTGTGGCTACGTGGAAAACGGTGGCATTGGGGAGCAAGTCGCGTAACATTTAATCAGCAGTTAAGGGATTTATTATAAACCGAGAAATTTTCAAGATAAGTGTTATTTTTTGTACGTAATTTCATATTTGACAAGCCCATATAGAATCACTTATAATTATTGAACTTGTTCTTAACTTTTTATTGTCAAATTAATTATTAAATACATTAGGCAGTACTGATATATTTATTAGTGTACTATATCACTGTAAATGAAAATATTTTTTTTGTCAAACTGTATTTTGTGTTTTGTTTGTAACTTTCAATGAATTAATTTTTTTAAAAAGAATAATCGTTTGTTTTTAACTTTTCAATATGCACGCGCCCCCTCGTAGAGTTATCACGCCCCTAAGGTGGCGCGCCTTACAGTTTGAGAGTTTCTGTGTTTTAGAGTTAAATATATAATGTATTAATATGGAGGCGTTCTTAAGTAGTTTATTAAATGATAATACATAAAATGTATCTAGGCATTATCCTAAATGATAATAATGCCATAAATATATTTAAGATTTTGAGTCTTTAAGAATAATATAATCTATGATCAATATGATATTTGTATCATTTTACGTATGATATAATCTGGAATTGTATTTTAAAAGCTGAGTATTTTTAAAACTCGTAGACTTCGAGTTAAAAAAAAGTAACCTTAATTTTTCTAACATATCTCACATTTAGACACCACGTTTAGGTCCCATATTTACTTTGGCACGGTGTGGTAGTTTGAAGCGCGGCACCAAGTCATTTTTCATCTTCGGCACTTAACCATAGCTAAAAATTACGAGGCCTGTTGTTAATAAATATCGTGTTTCTTAATAGCGTGGCGTAAACAAATAGTCTCTCTCTCCGGGAGCATATTTACGAAATTTGCATCGAGTACATGCGATTCTTTAGAAACTTTTTTGAATTCCAGGATAGTTTTAACAATGTAAATAATTAAATTATTTTTTTTAAAAATTGTTATAAATTGCAAAAAAATATATATATATTTTAGGTCCTTCCACTTAAAAATGCAGCTTCCGACTTGAAATCGCGTAGGAAATAATCAAGATAAATAACTTTTAGAATGTAAGTGATTGTGTTTCCACCAAAGTTTTAAAAAATGCTTTTATTTTATAGAATTCTATGTTACTTTACTGAAAAAAACTATTCTCGAACCGAAAGTGATTCTAAAAACGAAAAATACAGAAAAAGAAAGAAAGAATTGGAACGAAAGGGGAAAAGTAAATATTAGTCTCTTGCATTCTAAATTAAATTATCCAAAATTACCTTATTTTTAAGCAAATATGAAAAAAAATAGAACACTGGAATGTAGAACACTTTTCAAGATAAATGTTTCTTGTTTGTAACGCAAATATCAATCCTATCTGAAGAAAAAACGTCCTGAATGATTCAATGATAATCGTTAATCACATTAGTATTGATTCAACCATCTGTAGCTATTAAAATCTAATGTTATTTTTAGAACATAAACTCTATAAAAGAGAGAATCAGTTCATGGCAATAAAACTAGAGAATATTTTTTCCCGAAATTAAAAAAAAATTAAACAAAAATACAATTTTTATCTAAATTTATGAATAAAAAATTTCCTTCCAAAATATAATAAAATTAGTAAATAACTGTATCTAAGGACTTGAAACTCTTTTTAACACGCTTTTATAAGTTAAACTTGCATGTAACGGAATCTTTGAACTCGATTTTTACCCACTTTAAAAAGTCAGATAAATTCGAAATTTTGCACACTAGTCGAAAACCGATGACAATAAAGTAATTTCATAATTTTGTTCCATTTTCCTGATCCGGACATCAGGAATATTGTTATTCTGAATTTATGTTCTAACTATTAAATGTTTTATTTTTACAAAGCAATACGTTTAGAAGTGATGATACGAATATTATAGCAATGCGTTTAAAAGGTGATAACACGATTGACATTTAATATTTCTTCTTAAAACACTTTGATTTGACTTGCATCTACAGAGACGGAATTTTTGAAATATAACGGTATGGGACTGATCCGAGGCTCCGTAAACGGAGAGAATAAATACCCTTCAGACCCATTAATTAATATCCATTGGAGAGCAAGACTAATTCCAGCAGCTACGTAATTCCACCCTCCCCCGGGCTCCAAATACCAAACTCAAGAATAAATTCAACAATGAGTAAGTGATAGTTTGAAAAACTAAAAAAACACGCTTTTAATGTAAATCGAACTAAAAAATGAAAAATAAATTATTGTTTAAAAAAACTAAAAAACATGCTTTTATAGTAATTTGAACTAAAAAGTTTTAAAAAAAAATTCTTAATATAAGAATAAAATGATTAACGAGCAAAATTAATGTCATTGGAAGAAAGCGTGGAGGGCTTTGTATTACATTTTTACACGAACTCAGCATTTCGGAATAGAACTAGTAAGAAATTATAACAATTAATATAGAGCATCCCACGCTTTTACCCCAATGACATTAATTTTCTCGTTAATCATCTTATTCTTATATTAAGAATTATTTTTTTACTTTTTAGTTCGATTCACTATAAAAGCGTGTTTTTTAGTTTTTTAAAACTATAATTTGTTATTCATTACATTGTTATAAATATCAGGTTTTATACACTGAAAGCAAAAAATAAAGTTATCGTAAATCTATTTGGATTTAGAAGATAAGCATTATCAAAACAAAATTATTTCAATTGTATCTTAAGCATAGACAATTCTCGTATTTCATTAAGGGGACAGACAGCATTCGAAATCGTCATTTAAAAAAAAGCGTATATATGGATAAATTTTAGATATTTAGAGTTTGTTGAATTAGAATATATACTTTAAAATTTTTATGAATGATATTACAAGCAAAAACTATTTAAATGCAATTTTTAGTCAGGAAATAAAGGAAGAATGACATATTTTCAAAATGTTCTCCTTTTATGAAAATTGCTTCCATTATAATAATATTTTGCCTATATACAGCTACGACTTCTACACCGAGGCTGAACTAAATGTTCGGAAATATTTAACTTAGAAAATGGTTTATACATATTTTATTACATCAGAATAGAGAAATTTTAGCAAACACCAACCGTTATTATTTCAATTTGTCTTAATTCAGAAAATAAAAGGAATTTTTCAAAAATCATACTTCAGCCTCGGTATAATAGTTCTAGCTAACACATCACTCAATAAGTCGCGGGCCTAACATATAGATGGCGCTATCTTCTAACTTTTTTAGGCCTAACCTAGTAGTACTATCTTTCAAACGACACGTGTCAAAATTTCGAGAGAATATCTTGTTTAGTTATAATGTGGTTTTTTGTGGCAACAGTGGCAACTGTTTGGAAACCATGGATGGAAAAGAATTTCGTGTGGTAATCAAACATTGCTTTCTTGTATGGAAAACACTGTTCAAGCAAAACAATGGTTTGATAAGTGTTATCCGGACTCTACTTCATCGCAAACAACTGTTAAAAGAGGGTATGCAGACTTAAAACGTGGTCTGACAGACACAAACGACGTTGAACGTTCAGGTCACCCAAACTCTGCAGTTGTTCCAGAAATCACCAAAAAAGTGCATGAAATCGTTTTAGCCGATCATAAATTGAAGTTGCGTGAGATAGCAGAGAATGTAGAGGTATCAGAAGGACAGTGTATTCACTATTTTGCATGATTATTTGTCAATGAGAAAGCTGTGTTCAAAGTGGGTGCCGCGTTTTCTCACTGTTGATCAAAAACAACAAAGCATCGATGATTCAGAGCGTTGTTTGGAGCTATTTAAGCAAAATAAACAGGATTTTTTACGTAGATATGTGACATTCGATGAAACATGGATACATTAATACACACCTGAATGAAAAAGATCGTCAGCTGAGTGGACAGAAGCCAGTGAAATGCATCCAAAGCGACCAAAAACTCAAACGTCAGTTAGCAAGGTTATGGCGTCCGTATTTTAGGATGCACATTTGATTTTGTTTTTTGACTACCTTGAGAAAGGCAAAACAATTAATAGTGAATATTGCATGGCGTTATTGGATCAACTGAATTAAAAAATAGAGAAAAAAAACGTCCTCAAATGGCAAAAGAAAAAGTAATGTTTCACCAAGACAATGCTCCGTGACACAAGTCCATGAAAGCGATGGATAAATTGATCGAATTGCACTTCGAATTACTTTCCCACCCACCATACAGTCCAGATCTGGCCCTCAGTGACTACTGGCTGTTTGCAGATCTTAAAAGAATGCTGCAGGGAAAAGGGTTTGGTACAAATGAAGAAGTGTTTACCGAAATAGAAGCCTATTTTGAAAGCAAAGACAAATCGTTCTACGAAACAGGTATTAAAAAATTAGAAGAGCACTGGGCGGCATGTATCACTCTTGAAGGGGAGTATCTTGATAAATAAAGTTCAATTTTGCAGAAAAGTTGTTGTTTTATTAGGTCTGGGACTTATTGAGTGGTGTGTTACATATAGAAAAATATTATTATTTTAAAAGTATTTTTCATTAATGGAAAATGTTTGCAATCTATGCAAAAACATTTAAATAATTTTTTTCTTGCAAAAATATTCTTAAAATTATTTATATTTATTTTCTAATTTAACTGTCACCAAATATAAAAAAATCATCCATTTACAAACTTTTTCCAAAAAACAAGAAAAGGATCGGAATGCAGTTAGACCTTATAATAATAAAATTATTGATTCAAAAATTAATAATCGATTATTTTGTTTAAAGTTCTCTACTCTCTGATCTATTAAAATATGAATAAATCCGCTTCTAAATAATATATTTAAAATTTTTTAGTTCAACTTCGAGTTAAAATATTAATATAATAGAAGCAATTTTCATAACAGGAGAATTTTTTGAAAATATGTTATTCTTTCTTTATTTTTTGCCAAAAAGAAATTTATTTAAATATTTTTTTTCTTGTAATAAAACAATTCAAAACAAGTTTATATGTTTATTCTGATTCAACTACCACTGAATGTTAAAACATTATCTATCTAGTCTTTTTCAAAATCACATTTTCCAACATGGACAACTTAAGAGAACAATTTTTTTCTGACATACAAATATGCGTTTCCCCAATTTACTTGAAAAACGTTTAAGGGAACCTGGACGTCATACACATTCAAAAAAGATATTTTTTAAATTTTAGCATCGAAAAATAGTGCACATTTTTCTGAATCAAAAAATTATTCACACTTATAAGTTCGTTGATAAAATAACTTTAAAATATGAAAAAAGTAATTGATAAAAATGTAAGCAAATGACCACGCCTCCCTTGGAACATTTTTAAAAAAAGTTCATCTTGTGTTTTATGTATGTAAACAATTAGTTTTTTTTACTAGAAAGGACCAATAATACTTATCTCTTTTTAATGTCTAATGTTTTTTGAAAAACTAGTTTTACATGAGAAGAAAGGAAAAACATTCAAAATTTTCAAAACTTCAAAGTTTTTTTGAGGTAAATTATAGAATACTTCTATCAAAAAACTATTTGAGTATATTTTGGGTTCATTGTTTTATATATGTAAAATATTTTGTATGTTCAAAAATTATTTTTATAAAAAAATGGTACCTAAATGAAAATATTTTTGATAAAACTACGTTCATATTCAGCTATAACGAAGGGGGGGGGGATTAAATTTAAAATTACTTTTATAATTCCGAAAAATGTTTAAAGTATCGTTATGAGGTATATAAAAATAGGCAGAAAAATATTAGTCAATCGTAGGATACGTGAAAACATTACTACTTTTAGTTTTTTTCACTTTTTTTCCGAAGCATAATTTTTTGCTTTTACGGTACACTTTAAAAAAACAAAACGACTATTGCACTGTATGGTTCCAAGTTTTTTTATACTTCTATACAGGATACCTGTGCATATAATGAACCTATTTTTGTAGTCTATTTAACATAGTTTTTAAAAATCTTATCTTATGTACGAAAAAGGTGTGAAAAATAAATATTTTCAAAATTACGAAGTCTTATAAATTTTTTAAAGAAACTATATTAATATTTTACTAAAAAATAGGTTCACTATATTTTACGTATTGTTTTATATATGTGCAAAAATATTTTACATATTTAAGAGTTAATTTTTTTATAAAAAATAGTACCTACACATAAATATGTATTATGATATCTCAAAAATGATATCCAACTTATGTTAAACAGAAAAAAATGTAGAGAACTAAAAAATTGTTTTTGTATTTCTACAGAATGATTAAAATATCTTTATTAAGTTCACAAAATTATCTAAGCTCCATTAGAAATTTTTTTTAATATGTGTTCCATAAACAAAGAGTCTTAATTTTGGCATTTTACTCTTTCCAGCATGTTCTGGTACCCTTAAATAATTATTAGTTTTAGCGTCTTTATCAAATTTTTAAGTAGAACTCTTAGTACTCAAACATACACCATTTTGTGTTTTTTCTTCCTTCCCTCCATTTGATCCAAATTGGATTGCCTTAATAGAGCAATAGAATATGTGTGTCGTCCAATTACAATCGATTTCCAGGCTGAGGGAGAGTGAGCAGAACATCAAATTGGGCCCGATAATAAGTTTAATACTGTAGTATTTTCTGAAAAACAAGCTTGATATTTTAGTAGAGGCTATTATATATATATATATAAATGGCTTCATATTACAAACAGTACTGTAAGAGGAATACAGAGCATTTACTTTGAAAGTCCAGAATGTTCAAGTAATCTTCTAACAATAGAAAATGATTGTAATACCCCAATGTTATATTCCTTTTTTTAATAATAATCCCTTACAGATCTCAGTTTAATTCAAATTTCTCTGTCATTTGTGAAAATACATCCTTTTTTATATTTTCCATTTACATATGGTTTAGAAATTATTATGTATATTTCTTAGATTTTTCTTATTTTATATAATTATTGCATTCGAATTTACAATTTTTCTTCTGAAATATATGGATAAAGTTGCATATGAACTATTTTTTTAACTTTTGTATTAAAAGAAGGAAGATTTGTGAGAGTAAATATTAGTTCAAGTATAAGTTTCAATTTTTAAATAATTTTGTTTCAGCTTCAGAAGAGAAAAAAAAATTGTTCCCATAATTTAACCAGTTTCTAATGCTTTGATTAAATTAATGCTTTATTAAACCTGAATTAAACTTTCTCGTGAAATTGATATTAGTTAGATTAGTAGCAGAAGCAATCGAGGGATAAGCTGTGAATTTTTTTTCACATCCTTAATTTGTGATGAATTTGAATAAACATAAATTAATGTCAATGAAAATCAATCTTGGTCGTAAGAAATATATTGTAAGAAAAATAAGCATATTAAATTAGTGTCCAGAGATTAATACCAGATAACAACTAAATAGAAACTGAATTTAATTTAGCTACAAAACTCTTCTGTGTGTGGCTTAAAGACTGGAAAATCAAAAAGAACGTTTGTGTTGAATGTTTGCTGTTATAAACTCCATAGTGAGACAGAGAGATTGAATGACAACTCAAAATTGTAAATATATTAAAATTTTGTGGTAACAAATTATGAAGCTTTTTGTGTGTCATTAGATTATGCGCTCTAATATTTTGTTCTACGATAAGAATAAATTGAATGATACTTTTCCAATTATTTATTCTAAATTTTAATCGTGATTTAAAAACAAGGATGTCATCAGAGTTGGGCACATATCTCTCCCTCTCTTATTTATGAAATAAAGTCTTGAAACAATTTTGATACTTATATCTATATTCAAAACAAAATATCTTAAAAATGAAATAAATATTGAAACTCGAAGGTCAGTTTGAAAGAAAATTGAGATTAAAGACTATTTTCAGTTACGGTTATTTTTAATTTGCAGCATTTATTAATATGACGATTTTTCAAGTGGTTGCGAATGATATAAATTATATAAAATCAGAATGCAATATCTATCAATAGAGCACATTGAAAAATTTGAAGCTTCTTTTAAAGTGGCAAATTCATGAAGGTCACATGATAAATGCAATCACGTGGTCTCTATTAAATTCCAAAGTGAGTTGTACTTGATGTTCTATTTGTAAAATTAATATAAAATTTCAAATTTGATGATAGTGTTAAGATGTTCATGTATTAAGATTCTTCAAAAAAAAGTCTTTCAAAGTTAAAAAAAATATTATCCTGTGCATGTATTTTTAAATCAGGTGTGTTTTGCTCACTTATATGCGTTTTTTATTATTGTTTACAAATATATACTTTTTAAAAGAAAGTATCTATAAGTTGGCAACAGTGAAGCATATAAACTGATTGGCTGGAAATACGTGATCACAGTTTTCATGTGGCTATGGCGTTATATGAACTATTATTATTAAATCAATGCAGTCAACGATTTAACTAGTGTTCAATTTTTTACCGAGCGATACAAAATAAAATTAATAAAGTTCTTATAAGGATCCAATACACACAAGTCCCATACACACTTATACAATCTGATGCTTTAAAAGCCTCATATTAAATGCAGTTACATGTGGCAAAATGGGTGACAATACCAATATGCATCTCTCAGAGTCTGCCAATAGGCATCTCTCATACTAGGTTGTGGAAATCAATGCTAGTCGTACAAAAACGCGTGCATGAAAAACATCTGCTGAGGCAAATTAGAAACTGACAGTGGTTCTTTATGAAGGTATATAGTAAATCGGAGTGCTTTCGCCATGGACTTTAAAAATGGAAAAGAATGGGCTACGTCACAAGGAAGACATTTTACTTTCAAAAGTGTAAACTTCTTTCACTTGTAATGTCCCCGCTGTAACCCGTAATATTTTAGAGGTCACATTTGGGTTTGTTTGAACCGAGTGTGGCTCGATGACTAAGCCTGCTTCCTTACCGAATTTACCATGTTTTGATTATTTGGATGAAATGGGGGATTTTTAACCCCTGTATAAAGATGTTCATGTTCGTTGTTGGATGTATGAAACGCAATACGTGTGAGGGAATATTAACGTCGTACTGTTCAGCTACACGAGGGCGTTTGATGACGGACCTCGCAATTTTGAACCATTGTCAAGTGACGAAGACGACACTTAAGCTGGCACCCCTCTCTCCTAACTACCACACCTGCGGAGGACGTTTGAGCTCTCGACAGGTTTAACGTGCATCGCTCCCTTATACGGTGGGTCTTTAGTGGTACTGGGCTCGAACTCATGACATGCCAGCCACGATCCGATATCTTGATTACTAGGCTACCGCGACCATATGAAACGCAATAGTTGCAGGCGATGTCAGCACACATGCTTGGTGCCTTTCTTTCAGGATATTAGGATTTCTGTGCTCCGGAGATGTGAAACCTGCTCACTGCCTAAGGATGACGCTGTCAACACACACACACACAACACACACACAGTGTCTTGTTTAATCTATATTACTTTCGAGAGTGTACATAACCGCTTACGTGACCTCCTTTCATTTCTGACGTATTATGTGCATACTGATACATATGCATATACCATTTTCTGATTATACTTTGGCCTTGGTCACGTCTGAATGTACACATTTTGAAAAGTCAGTCATATATTTTTAACGAAATATGACAAATATAATAAGTTTATCCTGGAAAAAAAATCTTTTGTTTATAATATATATACTTCAATTAAATGAGATATGTGAATTTATTTCGTATAAATAATTCATTTTCTGAATATTGAAACATGACACGTTTGTCGTTCAACCGTTTAACCTTGTAGGAAAATGGAGTTTTACAGGCAAAGTTCGCTTTCCATGATAAACTTGAAAAATAAGATAATAACAATCCTGGAAGATGAGGCCAGAGTTTCCAGATTAAACCTTATTCCCCATTGGTGAAAAATATGATATCACCAAAGAATCATCGAGAACCCTCTAGGATCAACCCTTCCAGAAATTTCAATGGGGTTATAAAAAGGACCTTTGAAACAAAAATCGAGTCGGTTCAGAAGGGAGTGCAGTTGAGATCAGAATCTGCTTGTGCATTGACTGTGATGGGAGCGACAGACTTTATCTGTGAGTTCCTGCAAGTAGGACTGCTCTAGGGAGCCGCTTTTGGAACGTTTTAAAGTAGTGCTTCTGAAATTTTCAGGGTTTCCAACCCAATTTTCAATCGTAATTTTCATGGCGCCCCCTCCATACAATAATACCGTATTAAATTCAATGATAATGCACTTTGGCAGTAAAGCTACAATGCGACTTTAATAATAAACTGTGCAAACTATCAAGATAAGTATTTAATTTTGCATAGAATTTTAAATGACAATCTCATGGGGTCAATAGTAACTGTTAATCTTGTTTTTTAACTTAGTATTGATGAATTGATGATCAAATACACTGAGCAGTACTGAAACATTTTTAATGATGGTACATCATTGTAAATATGTAGTTTTTATTATCTCAGAATGTATTTCGTTTTGAATCCTTTCAGTAAATTTTAAAAATTTGATATCTCTTATTTTTGACTTTCTGATATACTTGCACATCCTTAATAGGATTATCAAGCCCCCTTAGGGGGCAGACCTCAGAGTTTGAGAAACTCTGTCTTAAAGCTTATTCATAAGGCATTTTGCATTATTGTAAATAATGTGTTAGAATATTTTTTGAATGCATAAGTCTATTTGTCTTCATTTAGTCCTCTGCTCATCCTTGGCTATCCACCCCCCTCCCAACACAAATTAGCAGATATGTCGAGAAAGATACATCTGTTTGTATAAGGTTCATTATATTTTAATGAGAATTTTTAAAGTTATTTTTGATGCATTTCGCAGCAAGTTGAACCCTATTGAACGTTATTAATTACAGTACAATTCTAGTTTTAGTATTAACCACCATAAATTATTCCAGAACTTGTCGAAGCCAAATATTTGCATAAGACAGTTGAAGAACTAAAATGGTTCTTTTTTTATTTTCCTAAAATGTACACATACCTCAACTTAAAAAGTTTTACACACAAAAAAAACCCTTTGGTTTGAGATTGTTGAATAATAATGAACATAAATGAAAGTAAAATGTAAATAGAGGTAAGAAAGTCTATGTAATATTTCAGTATAGGAAGTGCAAGCCACAATATTAGTCTCATCTTTCTTATGTGTCCGAAAAAACCATTATTCACTAACCTAGAAAAATAAATTGTTCTTGGCTGTTACATATTTGCATAAGAAACTTCGAGAAATAAACATAGGCATGGTATGGGGGATGTTACAGAATAAAGTTATTTATGAAATAAGTGCAAAATTAAAATAAAAATCTATATGCAAAAAAAAAAGGAGAGGAAAAGAAAAATGGATTTCGGCGTATTGTTATGGGGTGAAAGATGAATTAAAATTCAAGAGGGAAGTTGTATATTTTAAGCGATTTTCATTTTTATTTTAGAAGCAGTTTCGAGTAAATTTTTAGATTCTTATGAATTTTTCTTTTATTTCTGAGCAGTTTTTCGGATTTTTTTTTCACACACAAAATACATTTTCGATAAATATCCATGTTAAGGCTAATTTAATCTCTTTCATGCTCATATTGTATGTATATGTTTCCGGAAATGCTTCGATTAATGGCATTGATAAAGATAATTGACAATTTAGTGTGTAAAACTGTTATACTTTTCAAATTTTCTCATATATAAAGTTATTCAAAGATTTTTGGAAACGTTTTTGTTGATCTTTAAAGTAACGTATAAACCCCTCTTGCATTTTTTAGCTTTTGGTTTTTACAAATCTTGCCCATGAAGAAATATATTTCGAGGAAAAGGAAATATTTTGAATAGCAATTGCACAAATAAAAATCCTGAAACATACGCACTAATTTTGAGAAGTGCAAGCAACACACAAAAAAAATAGAAAGTGTTATTTTTGAACCAATATCGTAAAGAAAATTAAACTAGGTTTTGAAATGAAGTAAATGGGATGTTAAAAATGTTAAATCATAAATTGCTTAAAAAAATGTGCCTATTAAAAAAATTATTCTGTTTGCCTTATCAGTGACAAATACTTTTCTAAAAAATTAAGCAATGTTTTCTCTTATTATAATTAAAATATTAGGTTTCCCATAATAAGAAATTAAGGAAAAAAATTTTCTAGATTATTTTTGTTTAAAAATATACGATACTCAACCCCACCTACTCTCTTGTAAATAGATGAATGGAAAAATAAAACAAACAATTAATTTTTATGTTAAATACTGCCACAAAGGTAATGAAGTTAAGGTTTTCGAACTTTTTTATGGTAAAAAAAAAGTAATTTTTATTAAAGACTAGGGGGTTACTCTTGTCCACCTAATTAATCTAATCCACCACACCTCTGTCTAACCGACCCCATTGTATAAATTATACAACTATTATTCACTGTTCAAATAGTAAAACTGTAATATACATGTGTTATGTGACTCTATAATTCCTGCACAAATTACAATTTTGACAAAAAAACTTCAATTTAATAATGTTTTTAACAAAAATTTTAAAGCACTGACACTCGAAACATAAATTACTCGTAAAAGTTCATAACAACAAAATATACAAATATTTCAAATTAGATTCTTTCGAGAAAAATATAATTATTGGAGCTTGAAGTAGTGGATTGAACTAAAAATTGCGCTTTATTGCTAATTTTTAACCATAAAATTGAACAAAAATGTTGCCTTTTTCAATTTCTACTATTAGTTCACAATCTCTCTATATCTTGTTCAAATTTTCAATCGTTAATGAAATGCATTTTAAAGCGCTCAGTTGTGTTAAACATTTACATACACGATTATTTTGGATGACAGCATGGTAATTTAATTATAGTTAGTGAAAATTAATTGATTAAAACTAATTATTCAAAGAATTACAGATACAGCCACGTTGGCATCATTTTTGGTGACTTAGCGACCATTTTGGCGACTTGTGTCAAAATTTTAAAAGGTTTTTTTCTCACATTTTAATGCGCTCATTTGACCTGAGATTTTCTATACACGATTGTTTTGGTTGACAATACGATACTTTAGTTATAATTAATAAAAATTAACTGGCTGAAATTAATTATTTAAAGAATTACAGAAACAGCTTCGGTGGCTTCATTTTTAACGACTTGGGTCAGAACTTCAAAAGATTTTTTTTCCTCCAGTTTCAAAGCATTCAGTTGAACTGAAATTTTATATTCACGATTGTTTTGGATGACAATACGATACTTAATAATAATTAATAAAAATTAATTGCCACTTAATATTGTGATTTGCCATATTTATATACATATTTATATTAATTGTAATTATGTGATAAAAAAGTAACTAAAATAACATTTTTCTTTGTTGACCTAAGTAGAATTGACTTAACTTTTTTGTATTACTTGCGATTATTGCTCTCGTGTGTGAGATAAATAAATAAATATATGACATCATCATGAAAAACTTTTTTATAAATACAGAGAAAATCAGTTTTTTTAGTGTTTTTTTAACATAACATTTATTGCGATGAGAGAACACGTATAAAGAGATATAAAAACCTCAGGTACATTTAACAGTTTCTTTCAAATAAAATTTTATAAATAAACCCACTGTTGAAATTCCAGTGCACGATAAAGTGGAAGGTAAAAATAAAAGCTTGGATTGGACTGATTTGATGGTACGCGGAGAAAGATCTGGAATTACGAAATGGTATAATGTACATTATACTAATCACTTTTCAGTACTCTCTTATTAATAAGCATCGTTATTGAAGGGGTGTGCTTATCCAGAGGACAGAACCCGGGGCCTTCGCTTCTGTAAGCACGTAACTTACCGCTGGACCAAAATGATCATTTTAGTCCGGAGGTTGTTTCTGGCTTATGTGATGATACCACTACACACTCCCCCACCTGTTAGTCGGTGAACGAACGATATAGTTGTTATTGCGAGCGGTCAGTTGATGTTAATTGGAGGAGTAGCGTCAAGTGAGTTAGACGACTTTGTTCACTGCGTCAAGTGAATTTTTGACGAGTTTTTCGTTGATCTTTTAGCAGATAGATGGCACCATGAAAGTTCAGAAGGTTTCTTAGCTAAGCTAAAGTCATCAATAAAGTGGCGCAGTTATCCGGAGGACAGAACCCGGGACCTTTGGTTCAGTAAGCACGTAACCTATCGCTGGACCTTGATGATCCCTTTAGTGTGGAAGTTGTTACTGATTTATGTAGATCCGGGGTGGGCATTAAGTCGATCGCGATCGACCGGTGGACTTTCAACATTTTGGAGTGACCGCCTTCACATTAGATCTTAGACGTGCATACTAAAAAAACATAGGTGGTTATCAAAATACTGGAAACACCCGTGAATAAAAGTGATAATTTTGAATGCACTTCGTAAGCATTAAAGTATAATAATAGCTACCATATATTTTTTTTATAAATAGAAATATATATATTCTGGTAATATTCGTTAGCTTTATTGGAGTTCTGTAAGACTTGAATTTTTTTTCAATATCATAAAATGTTGGATCTCTCAAATTTTTGAAGAGATCAAATTGTGGGAGCCCGTCTAGCTGGAGCAAGTGTGATCAAAACATCCCAGTTTTTAGAGGTTTCTAGAGGTACGGTGTCTAAAGTTATGATTGCTTACACACTGCAAGACAAGCTCGGCCAAGCAAAATAGTGGAAAGAGAAATATGTTTAATATTCTCTTTATCTCTCTTGAAACACAATTTTTTCCTTCAAAAGGACGCAATTTTAAAAGAAAAACTTTTGAAATCTAATGAACGAAGTTAAGTATCCTAATTTAAAAAAAGCTTCAATTCATTTAATAGCACTTTTTTCCCTCTACCTACTTGTATGAAGCTATATTTTAAAACGATGGATATAATTAAAACAACGGATCAGTCCCGTTTCACAGACGATCACTTAGAATCCATTGCAATATTAACAGTTAGTAATTATATACTCAGATATTCAAGATTTGTACGGAGAGTATGCAGGCTAAGTTTAAAGTTAGTACAAGAACTATAACTTTAAATGAAAATGATTTATTTTCTTATGTATTTGAATTGATTGATAATAAATACATCATTTGATATTAAATTTGTGGGTATAATTATAATGTTTGTATTTTGAGTTTTATTTAAAACCCAGTTTTAAAAGTGTAAGTTTTTTTATTGTAGTTATGTAGCTAAGTACATATTTTGTATTTATTATTGTTATAATATAAATATTGTTGAGCTTTTTTTTTTCTCGCTTTTCACACCTACGCCACAGAGTGGACCGCAACGCTTTGAAAAAATGAGAAGTAGACCCTATCACACACACACACATGTAAAAGTCTGCCCACCCCTGATGTAGATGATACAACTACATTATATTGTAGAAAAATATAACTAACCAAATTTTATATCATCAAACCAAAATTAAGCATTCTTCCTATTTTTAGAAAAATCAAGACCTTTTTATGGTAAAATTAAATTTTGAAATTATCATTTTTAGTTTTTTTGCTCCTGTAATTTTCATACCATATAGAACATCTTTTCCACATAGGTAGGTTTTGATTAGTAATAATGTTTTGTCGCCATAACCACGCTATCTAACCTAAATACAAAATGAGGACATACTTGACAATTCCATTTTCGGAAAGAAATCAACTACGTATTGTATAATCCAATACTTCAAAATATTTATTATTACAATTAAAGTTCATAATATTTAGGGAAATTAAGTATGATTTACAGTTAAAATTGAAATAATTATGGTTCATACGTGCACCTTTATATGCCTTTTAAGTCTTATTCTGTAAGTTTTATTCGTTAAGCCATTTCCCAAGATTCGGTGACATTCTCGAATGATTTCTATGGGGAATTAATTAACCTTAATTTGTACGTTGTAAGAGAAAGAGAAAAAAAAAGTTTCTGCACATCCGAGCCATTTCCCAAGCAGCAAATCGATGGGGGATACAAGACTTACTTAACCTAACAGGAGAGAAATCTGTTTTCGTATCCTTAATACACACTCAATTCCTTGGGGTGTTTTCTCTACGAAACGTTGGATTTGTCTATTATCGGTAAACCAGTTACTGTGTTGACAGATAATAAAATAATAGTTTTCCAAAATTTTGCTTCAATTAAGTGAAGATGGAATAAGATTTTAATAAATTTTCCGTGACATTCTCCGATGAAGAAAGGCATCTTGAGATTTCCAATTAAGAACGTATTATTGCACGCATAAGCAATTGAGTAGGAAATGCGTATATCAATTTGTATAATTTTTTTAATAAATATTTTAGTATGAATAAGAAAATATATTCGATATATATTATTATTAATGATTGCAAATGTATTAAATATATTTTTAACACATCCGTTCAACATATCTGTTTTTATTACTAAAAGAGCAATACAAAATTGTATTGGACATACAGCGTTTGGTCTGTTTAAAAAATACTAATTTACTTTTCTAATTTTAATGCTATAGTAAATGAAAATATAATATTTAAGGGGAATCGAAAATTGTTTTCAGAATTTTAAAACCAGGAAAGATGTTCGCTGTTATATAAGTTAAGAAAAAAGTTATCAATAAAAAAATAATTGTTATGTTTAGTACTGTAACAATGGAAACAAAGCTTTGGTATTTAAGCTGTTTTATGGTAAAAAGTCGAAATAATTTTTTAAAAAAAAATGAAACAGGGGTTTTAGTGCTTTTTAGCACTTACTACAATTAGGACATCTACTAAATAGTTACAAGAAAAACACATTAGGTACATTATTAACTGCTACTTTAGAATTAAAGTTTTTTAAAAAAAAATCTACTGTCGAATAACGGCGCAAAATGAAGCGGAAGACGGAAAAATGCTTGGATCGGACCGACTTAACGTTGAAAGGAGAGTGAATACATTAACATCACACTATTCAGCTACTCGAGGGCTTTTGGCGATAGACCTTGTAATTTTGAACTATGGTCACGTAACGAGGTGAGCCGGCACCCCCTATCCTAACCTCCACACCACACCAATGGGATGACGTTTGAGCTTCAACATATTTAACGTACGTCCTCCCCTACACAGCGGGTCTTCAGCGGTACTGGGCTCGAACTCATGACACACCAGCCATGAGTACGTTACCTTGACCATTAGGATCCTGCTACAAGCGAGGGAAGAGAGAACTGGGATAATGTAATGTTGCAGCGTGCAATGTACTACTATCTACTTAGTACTCATTCATCAATAGCCATTATATTTGGTAGTATTTTATTTCCAGAAAAAAATCATCCTATCCAAATTAAGTATCCCCCCCCCCCTTTTTCTAATATTCAACCCTTTGGGGTTATATATTAAAGTTTGAAATCAATAATTTAAACTATTTTCCTCCTAATTCTAATACCACATAGCATCTTTTCCGTATAGGTAAATTTCAATTAATAATAATCTTATTTTTCCACATATAACCGCTACCCATCCTAATAAACATATTTTTATCTATAAGTAAGTTATGGTTTCTTATGCAAGATGCGTCATGAATATGCCCGAAACAAAAACAATCAATTAAAGATGTTTACATAAAATCGAATTAAATATAATCGTGAATAAAAGTTACTAAATGCATTAACTCTCTCTAATGTACAGCATTACTCAATTATTCGTCTAATTTACTGCATTTAAGGATATAACTGTAATTAGTGCTGTGATAAGTTAAGTTAATTGAGCATTTATAGGTTTGCTTCGATATATTTATTCCGTATTTACCTCAATTGAAAATATTTATAAGCTGTTTAGCAATACGAGTAAATATAGAATATGTTAATCTAGAATATTAGTTTAGACTATGCAATTATACATATAAATAATCTTTTTGTGACACATACATAACATCTTGATGTGTGTTAGGACCAATACAAATAAATTTATTCTATTAACTCGAGAAAAAGCAAATGATTGGAACTGTTCTAAAAACACTAATTCTTATGAATAGATACAACTTAAATACTCGAAATACGATATACTAAACGCTAGTATTTGTATAAATATTTATATTATTAACAAAATTAAATAGCGAAGGTACATTTATTTGTGTAATAACTAGAAACTTTTTGCAAAATGAAGTCTATAGATCAAAATGATTTTATAAGCGAGAGGCATTGTGATAGAAGCAATGCAAATAGATTTCAATTTTTATCTCACTTAAAATTTATTTTAGTTTTTAATCTAACTATATAAAAATGAATGTTTGTATATATGACCTCGCTTCACTCTAACACTGTTCAACCGATCACTATGAAAATTGGCATGCATATGTATTTTTGTGGAGAAGGGTTTTGTGTTATCCTCTTTGTTCCAGCTCCCCACCAGGTGACACTACAGCATAACAACTTCTGCACAGTTGAATAAATTGCCAAGTTGCCAATGTGATCGCCAAAAATGATGCCAACTTGGCACTATCACAAACATTTTGCCATGCTTCCATTGAATCGCCATTAAAAACTAAAGAACGGCATTGCTTGCGAATATTATAATTTTATAAAATAAATACAACAGAAAGTAATATTAATGTATTAAACATCCAGATATAAATTATTTACACAATTTTAAGTGTGCATTACACAAAATTTGTAACAATGTGTTACTTTTGCTGAGCAGAGATTAGCTTAGGAAGGTGTTTTAAAAAAATTAACCCACAAGAGAGTTATAAATAAAAAAAAATTCTTTTTTTATCAGTTATCAGACCTTTAGACTTATAATTTAACAAATACGGTTTTTTTGTTCAGCAGAGATATGCACAAAAGCTTTCTTTTATTTAATGTGCAATTCACGGCATATATCTAGCTCCTTGTCACGATGCATTTCGTGGGCCTCGAGCTGAGACCGTCAGACAAGTGGCGTTAGTAACAGCAACAACAACAAGTTACTATGAGGCTATTTTAAAGACCTTTGAAATGAAGGTCCAATCATTTGAGAAAAAAATTCAGTTGAAAGAGTTGACAGCAATAAGAGAAAAAGTTTCTGTTAGGAGAACTTTTTAGAGAGCCATTTCTGGAATGTTGTAAAGATTGCTTATAACGAGAGTGGTTTGAACTATTATAAATATTCTGTAATAATATTTATTTGTGTACAAACAGCAATTTGTTTTCGTGCAGTCACCTGTTTGGTTCTGACCATTAATATGTCTATTGTAATAAACGTACTGTCACGTTTATTGGTGTTTGAGGGCTAGAAGAAAGATCAGTCATAATCAGAACAATTCTAATTTATTCTCTCACTTAAATTAACAACCCAGGGTAGGAAAGGCACACTTTTATTAAGTCTAGGAGCAAAAGCACGTCAGAAAGGATACTTAATATTTGAATATAGTTCAAGTAACTTACTCTCGGACACTTTGGATGTTCAAGGTCTAAATTACCATAATTCCGTTCTTAGTTGTTTGACCTCCGGTCGTTATTGTTACATTTTACCTTATTGACTAAATTATCAACTAGCAATCTTTAATCATTTAGCTATTAATAGTCGAGTAACTCTCGACTAGCTCTTAACTACTTTCCATCAATCACTAACTTCGCGTACATAAAAGTTAATGCTTAAACATAACCCTTCATTTACATAAACAATGTCTTCTTCTTTGGGAGAAAGTTTTCAATAGAACCACATTTAAAAAAAACAGATTTACCCCAAGAGGATTAGTGAAGGCTCGCGGATAGATCCGTTGCACCAGCGTTTCTCAAACTGTGGGGCGTACCCCCTAGAGGGGCTTGAAAACTCTACGAGGGGGTCCAGCATATTGAATAGTAGAAAACAAAAGATTATTTAAAAAAATATTAATTTACTAAAAGTAAGCAAACAAAATATATTCTGCCATAATACAAAAATAAAATGCCACTTTACACTGACATAATACACTTTTAAGTGTATCAGTACTGCACATTGTGTATGTTACAAATAATTTAACAATACTAAATTAAGAACAAGTTTAATAATTATCAGTGTGTGTGTGACCCCATGGGCTTGCCATATATAAAATTATTACAAAAATTAACACGTATATTGATAATTTGTACGATTTATAATAAATCCCTTTACGGACAATTTAAAGTTACGCGATTCGTCTCCCCAGTGCCACCGTTTTCCATGCCGTACACTATGTAATGTATTGGGGGGGGAAGGCACAAATAAGCAAATTCTCTGAAATATGTAAATCCTTTACAAACACTGAAAGTGTCCTTTTAGTGCATTCCAAAGCCTTCGGAATTTTTTTATGGATAGCAGGGCACAGAGAAAAGATTTTACTTCAGAAAGATGTCAATATACGCCCGGGGCAATTCAAACTTTAATTGAGCAAGACGTTTATATAAGCAAGTGATGCTTAAGAAATTCAAGTCGTTTTGTAGATTTTGCTTCAAATTATCGAATCATTGAATTCAATACATTACTATTGTATGGAGAGGGGGCGCGATGAAAACTATGATTGAATATTGGGCCGCGGTGGCGTGGTTGGTTTGTCGCTGGCCTTCTGCACCCAAGGTTGCGGGTTCGACCCGGCCCAAGTCGGTGGATTTTCGTGATGCAGAAAATCGACAGCGGCCATGTCGTATGATTATAAGGCATGTAAAAGATCCCTAGTTTGGCTTGGGTGCTCTCGGAAAAACTAAATCCTGGTACAAGTTTGCATCGTTAGAGCTCAGTTGCCTCCCTCTGTGGAGGAAACTGGGCGTCAAAATTACCTGCGGCGATTGGTATCCTCCTATACGGCGCCGCACTAAAGAGTGATACCAACTCTTGGGGATGTACTAGGTCTGCAATGGTAAAAATACGAATCCGCAGCCCATTGGATAAAAAAAAACATTGAAATTTGAGAAGCACTGCGTTACACTATGATTGAAATAACTGGTCGTCGGCTGCTCTTCCCCACGAAAAGTTACAACACTATTTAGAATAAAACTAAACTGTCAAGCTTAACAAATGTTTTTCTTTGCGTTTGACCAAAAGGTGTACGTAAAATTCGAAAATCCTCAAATAGGGATCGTGGCAGCTAATAGGTTAAGTGCATAGCAGCCAATGAGAAAATTAATGCAATGAATAATTTTTAACTGAGCATATAATCTTTTCTTTTTAATTTGGTGCAATGAAATAATTAAGTTAGCATTCATTTATTGCTGTATAAGATTATACTGTACCATTTCATTTTTCATTTCGGGTAATGTGAATGCAATTTTTCAGGTAAAATTGCATAGAAACATTCTAAAAACATTAAAATTTGAAAGCTTTTTATAACATTCCCATCGTCTTTTATTCATGAATATCTCATTAATTATAACTGAGCACATAATGTAAATTTATATCCAACTAATTACACTTTAATAAAGAAATTAAGCCTTCAAAGTGCAACATATTCCGCTCCATTGTCGATAATTTCTGGAATACACAAGAATAAAAATAAATAAATCCATTTAATTTCAAAAGGATAGGAATGACAAAAATAATAGACAAACCCATTAAAAGTCTGGAATAGTTACAAAATTAGATTCTTAAGTATTTCGAAATAATAATAGCATAAGCGCGCAATTTATGCTTTTTCAATTCGAAATGTTTTAAATAATAGCTATTAATTCTGAAAGTAGTGCAGGTAGCCATTTTCATTTACATATTAAAATACGGATTTCTACATTTTGCTCGGAAAGCTTTTGTACATTATTTTATTCTGCAAATGTTTAATGGAGGAGAAATAAATTCTTCTTAAGTATAATTTAAAGTTTATAAAATATAAATGTTTCTATTTTCTTTAAATTTAAAGAGGAGATACCGTAAATCCTGTTGTTTCTATGTAGAGCAAAAAATGGTGCAGTACCTTACTCTGAAAGAGCATAATCAAGTCAGTTAGAGAGATTACTTTTAACTCCAAAATAAGCGAATGTTTTTGATTTGTGTTTATAGCTTAATATAATTGTACTAAGAATCCATTATGACTTAACTTTTTTTTTCCAAAATACATTTTTAAGGAATATAACGCTTTTTGAATCTAAGCCTTTTATTTGATTTTTTCCCCCTCTTAATTATTTTGAAACAGAGTTGAAACAAATTGAAACTGATCTTAAGAACATTAAATAATTGTAATAACAAAGTGCCTAAATGTTGTTGAGTCTGAGTTAAGAGGGGAAAAACATAACGGAAAATATGTGCTGATTAATTTTTTTTACTTCTAACGCAGCTAGTAATACAGTGAAAAGTATACTTATGGCTTACATAGATCCGAAATTAAAATACAATGATAATACAATATAGAACACATAATGCAATAATTTATACTGAAATATTCGTACAAAGAGAATCATACAAAAAGAAGAAAAAATATAAGGTTAAAGTTATATATATTAGGCCAAAGTCCGAAATCGGTCAGTTCTCGAATAATCTGGTCAATTCGCGTTTTGACTACGTTGCTGTAAACTTACCGGCTAATGTCAGATCTTTTCTTAATTTTGGGCTTTGGCCAGCCAATTCCCGAACTTGCTTGGGACGATCAGCAAAAGTAAGAAGAAAGAAATCGATAACTGATTGTTTTTCCACTATGTTAAAAATGAAGCATTTAAAAATGAGTTCTTCTGTGTACTGTTTCTTTTAAAGTGCAGTTGCTTCAGAAAAGAGTTTAAATATAAGTGGCACCTCTGAGTTAAAAATAAACTTGTAATATATAAAAGTATTACCTCTTGTAATTCTGTTTTCATATTAAAGCCATAATAGAAAATTATTCAGTGAACGTACATGCCGTAACAACATGATAGTATGAAGAAAATTAGATTTGCGCCCTTCAAAATGACGAGTTATATCTTGAGAAAATGAGTTGGGTATCGCGTATGAACATTCAATTTGTCAACTACTTTTATTCTTAGTCTTTTTCTGCTCCATAGACTTAATGTTAAAGATCCCAGCTAATTGATGAACTAATTATTTTAACTATTTTATTTTACAGAATTAATATCATAATTGAGCTGAAAAGCCTTTTTTTCCGATTTATTTGTTTTACACAAAATAATTCGTAAATGTGTTTTAAAATGTAGAGAAGGATGCATTGTTTTGTTCACAAATTTAAAAAAACTTATGTATAAATGTAGAAAACATTTCTTGTGTACATTAATCTATAATGTATTATCTGAACATAAATATTTTTTTCCATTTGTAATTTTCTAGTGCCTCCGGAAAGAAATGCATTTCATTTAATAATATTTTAATGCTTTGTTATCATTATTACATTTCCATTTTTATACTTTGAGAGCAGTGTCAAACAAATTATTATTCATCAAATTATTCAAATTTCTTGCTAAATTTTCTAAGCATTAGCCGATGTTTTTGGCATAATTTTTAAGCACTATGTTTAGAATCTAGTCAAATTCAATTATATAATGGTAATTGATAGCATTGTCGCGGGGAATGCCGGTGCGATAATGTTCTGTTACAGGCAGTGCTGTGGAGTGCACAAGTATTTGCTCTTGATGAAGGCTGCGTTAAACGAGAGCTGGAAAAATGCTGCAGCGCTGGTGCTGGTTGGAATTGGAGATATTGTTGAAGTTAGATCATGTCTCTACGTTGGTGTCGCTCTCTCCTCTCGGGAATTTAGTGTCTCTTTAAAGGTGGAATACTTCCCGCCCACGAAAGTGACACGTGATGTGTAGTCACTTCTGTTTGGACGTATTCGGTGAAACCGTTCTTCAATTGGTCCAAAGTCCCCCTTCGTGCGTTGTACTTTGACACTGTGGCTTGGCGTGGGAACCGCGCCAGCCCATACTGTCGGCTAGATCAAGGAAGGCCAGAGGTTAACTTCCCTTAGGTCATCAGCACCGGGGTGTCCACCCTGGGATACTTTCCCACGAAAAACTTCTTGACCGCCAAGACGTCACTCGTTCCCGACGTGAAATGGGCCTTTGATGGATACCACCACAGCATTATGGCGTCTATATAACTCAAACGAATATGTAGAATTCTTAAATTCTTGCGTATATTTTTAGTGCTTTCATTTGCGGCAGGATATTTAAAATAATTTCACTTCAAGCAAGAAAAGGATGTTATGCCTACGGTTTATGGTCCCGAACTCGTGACAGATGTTTCGTGGGTTCAAATCCTGATGCCACTAAAGACCTGTCATGTAGAAGCGGCTAATGCAAATTATATCTGTTGAATTTAGAACCCTCCCGTTGACATGATGTCGTAGTTTGGAGCGGAGGTCCTAGCTGCGGTTACGATCTCGTGACCAAGGCTCAACATTACACTGTTTTATCCCCAATGGCTCTCGTTTTGCTACATGGTGAGTCGTTAATAGAATTTAGACAAATTCTATTGTATTATAATCGATTGTATTATGGTATGTATCTTAATCGTATATGTATAAATTACACTTTTTTAAATCTTTGAAGACATTTTTAGTGCTTTAAATTTGGGACATAATTTTTTAAAATAAATTTACTTAAAAAAACTAAAGGCATTTGAATAAAATTTAATGCACTATGATTTTTGATGTACTAATCTTTAATAAATAAAAATAGTTTAACCGAATGATTTTTTTCTCTAAGCAAAAAAATAAATAAATAAATACATAAATGTTTTACTTAAACATGTAATGTATTAATTTTTTTTGATACTTTAAAATGAATTACATTTTTATACTACATACATTGAGCGAACTACTAATAATTCTCACAGAAGCGGTATAAAAATAGTTACATTCATACTTCACATAATTTTTAGGCGACTATTTTTGTTAAAGAGGAATTATGTAGGTTTGCTTTGAATATTGCTTATATGAATAATTTATTTATTAAAGTTCTGATAAAAAATTTAAATTTATGTATACAGGACTTCCAATCCGTATTCACATCTCAGAAATATCAATTGAAAAAGTTGATATCTATGGAAAAAAATCTATTCGAATCTATGGGAGAAGAAAATGAAAATTTTTTATCAGATTTATTTTATTTTTCAAGGTTAAAATATTGAAAATGTGGATACACGTATTCTTACAGGCCTTCCCTTATCCTGTGATTGCAACGCCCGCTGGCTCAAAGAACCCTCCCTGCTTTGTGGAGAAAACGTGTATGGACTTGCTGAGGCAATTTGCGATGGACCCACGCGTTTTAAAGGGTACAGTTTCTTCAATGATACGTTACCCAAGGACTTGGTATGCTGAAGAATTCTTCCTGTGAGGACGGTTCGATATATTTCTGATGTATTTATTTCATAGTTTATAAATCTGTATCCAATTTCTTAAAAATAAACTGAATTCAAAGGATTATTGAACTGCATTCTTGTTTTGTATTTGCTTGTAAACTTGATTTCTTATTCTGTGCATGTTTTCAATATTGAATTTCTTTTGAAGTTTGATTTTTGTGCAGTGGAAAAATGAGATTGTTGGTACTTCTTAATGTAAAATCAAAAGAAACTACGCATTTTTTTGTATATTGCTTTTTGATTTGTCATATTTCTGCAGGGGTTATATTTGTTGATCATTATGGATTAATAATTAGTTAAATTTCAAATATCTCTCAAGTGGAAAAAAATTGCTATTACGTTTTAAAGATGTTTTAAGGTTTCAATTGAAAAACTATCTTTCTGATTCAAAGCAACGTTTCATGCGTAATCAAGAGATTCATACATTTATAATTATTGATATGAAAACAAGGTGTCCTAAGAGTTTTCATGGATGGTTCCAAGTTGACAAATAATAGTAATGCTGCTGATGGAGTTTACCAACCTATTTTTCTTCTATACACCAATAGAAATTCAAAGCATTGCTTTTGATGCCGAAATTGCAGCTACAAAGATACTCTTTGCCACACAGAACATATTTCAAAGGTAGTTATTTTATGTGATTCAAAAGCTGTCCTCCAAGTAATATCTTCCATCGGGGCACCTTTATCAGTGCATATTCTAAAATTTCAACTGTTAATTGGCGATTTATTGCAATGCCATATAGACTTTGCCATGCAATAGATTCCATCGCACTGTGGCATTGATGGGAATGAAATTGCCAATAGCTTGGCGAAGAAGGGGACAAAAATCTTTCTAACCTTTAACTATACAGTTCTTTTTATAGAGCAAAAGGAATTATAAAGAAGTACTACAGAGAACACACTTCTGGTCAAAATTCAACCAAAAGAATAATCAAAAAGTGTGGTTTAGCAATTTCCTTTATATTCCAAATTGGCCACGAGATAGAGCTGTGGCCGATTTTCGAATTGCCACTGACCACGCCTGCCTATCCAAGCATCTAAACATACTAGGCATTGACCAGAATCCCTCTGTAAATCGTGTGATTCCAATTCCATTCATTTGGCACACTGCCGTGTACTCAACTCTGGATCCACGAGGAGCAAATATTGGGAGGTCAGACATAAAATGAGTGATTTATAGACAATACTGTGAACTTGAGTTTGTTTTCTTATTTTTTATTTATTTATATTTTTTTTTCCTTTTTGTCAATATTCTCTGTTTCTCATTTGGTTTGCAGTTGCAATTCGCCATTGGAAATAAAAAAAAAGTAGCATTCAAACTCTGTACAGCTAGATTCCTTGTTGAGAGTACATAAAAATGCCCAAAAAACTGCACTTGTAAGATCCATAGTTTTCGAAAAAAATACGAAAAACCAAGTATGGCTGCACAGCCAGTACAAGGAAAAAATACTACAATAGACGTAAAGTTCAAGGTGTCTACTTTGCATATCGAAGCAGGTTTAAGAGAGCCGTGGAATAGATGAATGCACATGTCAAAGCAGCGCGGGGTCTACCTAAGTGCAAGCAGCATGCAGACTAACAACTAAGCCCGTTTTTGTAGTCACTACGTCTCGAAATTCTTTTTCCTTGAGATGGCCTCATAGAAAAATCCAATGGGGTGGGATCTTGTGATCACGGTGGCCATAGAACTAGACTCACATGTTCGATCCAATTGGCGAGTTATGTCTTATTCAGCAATTACTTACAGGATAGCATGAATGTGCCGGATCCCCATCATGCATCTCCATTTACTTTATTTCTCTCCTAAACTATGGATCGTACAGGTGCAGTACTTTGGACATATTTATGCATTCTCAGCAAGGAATCTGGATACACAGAGCTTAGGGGCTATTTATAAGACACCCTGAAAAAATTTCAGTACTACTCATTAAATAGGTAAAAAATTTTAAATAGAGGAAATTCTAATCCGATCAACCGGAAACTATAAAAAAAACTTCCCTGTAATTTGATATTATAAGCAAATATATACGGTTTCCAGTAGGAAATAAAGCTCAGTGAATTATAATCAATAAGAATCAACAACCACAAGTTTAAGAATTTTTCTCGGGATTATTGATTGGTCGATTACTTAATTCTCTGTTCTCATACGTAAAATGATTTTTAAAACGCATTTAAAAAAGAAATGTTTAAACACTTTTGAAGAAAGGAGATGAAAAAAGAGAAACCCAAGTACAAATGAGAAAGCTCTATAATTTATTTTTCTAGTATTACTCTGGAAGTCAATTAATTCTTAGTGACAGGCATTTGAATGAAATATGTATATATTTTTAATCATTTTTTAATAAATAAATATATATTTACATTTTTATAAAATATATACGATATATTTTTCCTTAAAAATAAATAATTGTGTTATTCTATTTATCAAAATTGAAATTTGCACAATTTGAAAAAATATTTAAAAATAAATTTTAAAAAAAAATGTTACCATGTTAGTAAATTTGCCAAAAAAAAAGTAATGATTTAAAATATTTATTGCAGATAATCATTGCGTTATAGGGACATTTGTAGTAAATTTTAGTAAAATAGCTCGAGGAAAATGCAATTACAATGTACAAAAACAAACATAAATTATCGTTACAACTCATCAAATTAGAAGCATATATTTAAAGAAAAAAGATCAATTCTGCCTTTTTCAATACATAATAATATTGCATTCAAAACTTTTAACTAGAATAGTTTAGTAACATCAGCGTTAATTATCGATATTTCTTGAAATTTATAACATTTCTACAAAAATAATACTTAAAATTCAACCTTTTCAAAACTTTAATTCTTTCTTCTACTGCGGCTTAAAATTTAAGACAATAAAACAGTTAAGTAAAGTTCAAATAAATAAATAAAATAAAATAAATCCTTTTTTGAAAATACAAACATTTAAACTTAAAATATTTGTTAGAAGACAAAAAAGAATATTTTAAAACAATCCAATGTTTTAAAAATGGGAGTACAATAATTGCTGTTCGAAGGAAAAGAAAGCGTATCAAGTTACAGGATTTTTTTAATTTATTTTTTTGTAATGAGATGTTTTATATTTTCAAACATATCCTTTTCTAAGCAAACAAAAACATGGCTGCTTACATTATATTTAAGTATTTATTGGAAGCGTATTTGTTATTCTGTTTTATAAATATATCCAGATTGTTGGATGTGTTTCATTATTTATTAATGTCTCTTTATAAGGCTTTTGGTGACTTTTTTGAAAATTTTCCAACTACATTTAGTTTTGACTTTTAAAAACTCACATACTTCACTATCCTAATTTCCATATATGTTGCAGGGAGACTTAAGACCCCGTTTCCATTGCTACTTTGAATGAAAAAGATTTAGCTTGAGCTATCTCGACTCTATTTGAGCATTGAGAAGGAGGCAACATAAAGTCGAATTTAAAACATGGAATTAAAATTCAAAGACATATATGCAACATATCTTCCATTTTTTAAAAACTATAGAATAATTGATACTTATGTATTATCGCAACTGTATTGGCAATCTTGGCGAAATTGGCTTAGTATCTCAAACACATTGACGACGTTTCATACAATCGCTCGAATTCTAAAAATGGAACCACGCTGGAGGAAATAGGGATTATATATAAATTAGTAGTGAATAAAAAAGAGAAAAAGAATAGGTAATTTTTAACTACATAATTCCTATCTTTTGTTCGCACTTAAATAATAAACAATAACTAATGTATGTTAAAAAGTTATATTTTTGTAAGAATGTAACGGCATCTTTTTCACAATTTGGTAAAACCCAGAGTTACATTTTCGTATTGGAACCGGCCGTATCAATGAAAAAATTAATTTAAAATAGCAAAAAATTAAAAAAATATGAATTGAAGAAATGTTTGTCAGTTCAATGCCTACGACATGTGCACATGAATCGAAAAACATTATTATCATTAATGTTATATTATATTATTATCATAGTATTATATATTATAGTTTTAAGAATAATAATAATAATAATTATCATTTAAAATTATATTATTATTACTTTATTAGTTAAGAGTTCAGTAAATTTTAACTATATAGGGACCATCTCCAAATGGTTTGAGACTATATTAGCAAACGCAAGGCTTAGAATGGCAGTAAGCGGGAAATATGAAACGAAGCACATAGTAGCCAATTCAGCGCCAATGAAGTGTGCGATATCGATGTTTCCAATTTGGCAAGTTATCAAGAGTGTTGGCAAGGTTGAGAGAATAAGTAATTACCGAATAATGGTTCTAATCATCGACTTAAACTTCGTTTGATTTCTTTGTTAAAAATATCGGTGCTTTTAAGTTTCACCGGCACAAGAGATAAAGTCGCCAAAACTAGTACAATTGGCACCAAATGGAATATTCCAGCTGGTAACATTTCACCAATATTATTATATAAATACAATCCACGTAAGCAATTTACATATAGATATTTTTAAATAACTAGACCAATTGACATTTAAATCGTATACACATGGATGTTTGTATACATGACCTCTCTTCACTCCAACACCGTTCAACCGATCAGTATGAAAATTGGCTTGATTTTGTATTTTTTGTGGAGAAGGTTTTTGTGCTATCCTCTTTATTGCAGCTTCCCACCATGGGGCGCTATAGCATATCAACTTCTGCACCGCCAATCAATCGCCAAGGTATCAACATGGTCGCGAAAAAGGATGCCAACTTGGCTCTATCACCAACGTTTCGCTAAGTTTCCATTGAGAGAATCGCCATTATTATGTAAGGAACAGCATAGCTTGAGGACTATTACAATTTTAACATAAAATAAAGGCAACAGAAAGTAATATTAACGTACTATACATCTGATATAAATTACTTATACTATTTTAAGCGTTCATTACACAAAATTTGTAACAAATTGTTACTTAAGCTGATAAGAGATCAGCTTAGGAAAGTGTTTTCAAAAACCGACTCACAAGAGAGTTACGATGCGTTATAAATAAAATAAAAAATTATTTTTATCAGCTGTTAGATCTGCAGATTTAAAATTTAACAGATATGGGGTTTTTGTTCAGCTGAGATATGCAAAAAGCTTTTTTTTTTGTTTAATTTGCAATTCACGTTAAATTAACTCTTTAAAAACTTCTTTATAATTCAATCTGTATTGTTTAATTTTTCAATTCACCCGTGCGAAGAACTGGTATACCAGCTAATAAACACATAAGAATTCATAATTATTTAAACGTTACTCTTTACAGAAAATTGATAAAATAAAATAATTTCCCGATAAATGGCATGGAAAAATGAATTGCGAAAATGTAAAAGAAAACATAGTACATCTAAACCATTGGATACTCTAGCCCAGAATAAATTTCAAGCCTTCACTTCTATCGTTTGGTCATAAGCACACACAAATTTTTTTTATTATTAAATACAAAATTAAATGTTAAGAAATCGAATTAGGTGAGGGAAATCTGAAAACAAACTGGAACATATATAGTCAACTTTACTGCAAAATGTATCAAATCCTATCGAAATACACATTCCATTACTGAACGCTATAAATAGAATAATAGAATGTTATCGAATAAATCCTCTTTAGTAAGGCCATATCTATTTTAAACGAAACATATATAAGACGAGAAATAATGTATTTTGTATACACGGAAGCCAAGCCATTTTATTTAACTTCATCCTTTAACGTACCAGGTATATTTCGACGGTAAACAGGAAAAAGGGAATAATAGTATTGAAAATTCTAGAAATAAAAAGCGTTACCTTTTTTAGTAAAGTCGGCGAAATGTATACGCATTCAATTGAAAAAAATATTTTTTCAGAATTTGGTCAATATGTATTTTTCTGAGCATCGAATAGCGAAAAAAATTACCTGGAAAGACACGAAAATCTTTAATTTGGATATTTTCAAATCTATCGAATTTTTCTAGGAAGTGTTTTATTGATATTATTTTTGGATCACCATCCTACTATTGAAAAATTTTCTGCTTGAATTTCTTGTCATATATAGTTTGTGTATAATTGTCAGTGTATAATTTGAATAATTCAGGACATTCTTTTTTTATCAAACTTAAAAGGACCAGGATAAAATTTTTAAAAAAAGCTGCTAATATTTTGAAATTTTATATTTTTTTAAACCGGAAAAAAACCCAATAGGAATCGGTCTTCGAATCATATATTTACAATGTTGTTAGAAATAGCGAAATGTAATTTAATGAAAAATTAGTACTTTTATTTCGTTTTTAAGTACAATTTTATAATTATACATTGGTCTATAAATAAAGATAATGATAAAACATAGCTTTTTATATAGATTGATTTATAATTACTAAGGAAAGTCATCCTGACCCATCGACAATTCTGGTCAACGGAAGCATCCTTTAAAATTGGCGACACAATCATAGTTCTTTCACCTTTTAAGTCAATCAGGATGAAATACCATAAATTCTCCTTTTCATTTCATTTTATTTCAGCATTTTTTGATTGAAGCATTTTGGTAAAGCATTCTTGGTAAATGAAAGTAGTTCTCAATTGATACGAGTAGATACTACATGACATTGAAAATGCAACATGAAGAAGGTGTAGACATGAAATTGTGTTAATTTTAGGATAAACAAACGACAAGCAATGAAAATGACGTGAAATCCATGCCCTCGAGCGTAAGTAGAGTAGGACATAAAAGAAATCGCGTCCTTAGGGGAGGTTTTCTTTTCGTCCCTGAGAACACGTGTAAAAACAGAAAATCCCAATCCTCCATGGAACTCCAGCTGAAGAATGATTTAACATGACCTACGGACATGATGATTGGACTGAAAAGCTCTCCGTAAGTCGAACCTCAGCTGATATATACTTACAACATGCATGTTGTGGCAAAGATTGTTGACACACAAAATGTGTCACATTTAAAGGGTTGTTGTACAACCGGAGAGACAAGAACACGAGTCTAATGGTCATGATCATGGACTCATGGCCAGTGTGTCATGAGTTCGCGAAGGGTCACGCAGAAGGGTTGATGCGCATTAAATGGATAGATGATCAAAGTCCTCCTGTTGGTGTAGTGTGGTAGCTCAAAGAGGGAAGTATCAGGTTAGGTATCGCCCTCGTCACTTGACCATGCGTTTTAATTACAAGGCTCATTGTCAATAGCTCTGGTGGTGGCTTTTCGTGCGGCGTAAATAAGAATTCACTCACTGTCACTTGAGTTACCTTCAAGACAATTTTTTGAGTATTTTTCAGCAGTTTAATCTTTGATTACTAAAATGTGTTATAATCTTTACAAAATTACAATCGGTTTTATACAAATCAATGTAACTATTGTAATATATGTACTCTTTTCTCATTTTAGTAATATATCCGAATTAAAAGAAACTCAAAAGCTGCTATGAAAGGGAGGGACTTAATTTTTATATTATGTAAAATCATATCTCCAATTTATATATATATATACTAGCTGCAGGGCCGGGCGTTGAACGGGCTTTTACCGAGTGTATAACTTTTAATCTCCATGCTAATTTCCTCCTTCCTTCATGACGCCAGCACTTCTGTGTAGGTGTCTACGCTTACGATATGAGTGCATGGACCGGCGTTGCACGGGCTTTCTCGTGTAACAATCTGCCTTCCCTTCACAAAATCAGCACTTCCAATATTATTTTTCGAAATTACTTTGACTTCTTTGTTTCTCTCCCCTCCGCTTAGCTTGGCTCTGCCCGGGCTTTTACCGAGTGAATAACTTAATCCCCATGGGAATTTCCTGTTTCTCTCAGACGATAGCACTTGCGCGGTAAATCTAAAAATATATTTTATGAATAGTATTTGTTATATTGGTGTAATAGCAAACGATTAATTTTGTACCTTTTGTAATCTGGCAATGGTTAATATTATCTTTGGTAATTTGGTAATATTTGTAATATATTTAGATGAGTAGAAAGAATAAAGATGCCGATTGACTTTATGAAAGCACTTGGAGTATTAGTTTTATATAAAACACGTTAGATACTTTGCAAATTGTGAACTTTGAAGCTTAAGAAACTGGCATATTTCTAGAAAGCACGCAACTGCTGTTCTGTGTGTATGTACTCACGAAACGTGAGTGATTTCTATAACAATGTCATTAAAATACCCTTTTTCGAAATTCGTTCACTTCTTTTCATCGTGGGGCAGGTTTCTTTCCCCTCCATTTAACCGGCGTTGCACGGACATATTCGAATGCATAATATATTGCCATGAAAATTCCCCTTCTCTTATCGGGGTCAGAACTTCCTGGTGTGTGTGTGGTTTATATGTTAAAGTTATTACAATTCCCTTTTTCGAAGTTTCTTCCACATCTTATCGATGTCAGACATGTTTCTTTTTCTCTCTCTATAGCCCGGCGTCACATTGGCTTTTTTGAGTGTAGAACTATTTTTCCTCTTCACTCCAACTTCCATATATAAGATTTACCTTCCAATTTTGATCATCATATATAAAAAACAATATTACTCTAGTTTGAAAATAATAAATTTAAAGCAATAAAAAGAAAACATTTCTGAAGCTGAGAGTAAAACAAAAACACACTTTCATCCTTTTTTAATACTAAATAATTTCTAAGAATCTAAAATAATAAATTATATTTCAGATTTTCATTAATCAATCGTTACATACGGTTAGCTTAAAAATGTTTCTAAAACGTATTTTTATCCAAAGTAATAGATGATATAATTATAATTAATTTAGTAATAAAATAATAGAAATACTCCTTTGGTTTTTAAAAATACGTTAATTTAAATCCGTTATCTATAAATAATAAGAAGAAAAAATTCTATAGATAGCTCTTGAAACGGTTTTTTCAACGTTTGAATGTTTGATTAAGCACATATAAGTGTTAAAAAAACACTATGAGAGAAAGTCTTGTTATATGTTTACATTCACTGAAAAAAAAACATTCAAAAAGAAAATAATACTACTTGTAAAAATATTTTAACATTTATTTTAATTTTATAGTTTTTCATCCCACTCTGTGTTTAGTAAATTATTTAAATACATATCTGTGTGCGAAAAAAGTACATTATACAAAAACTAACATATTCATTATTTTAACAATAATTTCCATCTTAGGTTTTGAAATAATAAAATTGATTAAAAATGTTTTCACTGTACACGACAAAAATCATTATTCCGGGGAATAATTTAACTAAGAGAAAGTCTATTTACCTATTTTTAAGGAATTTTCAATATTTCTTTGATAATTTGAGAAAAAATATCGATCAAACTGAACCATGAAATTTCACACATAACCGTAACTTTAATAAAGGTCACAAATCACAAACAGTTTTCGCTAGCATTACAAGAATGTTATTTGTAGGCAAAACTGTCATATTTTGTTCAAGTTATTTTAGTTTTATTGTCCATTGATGATCGACATATAGCATGTTGAACTTTCTCTTGCTTGTGTCTTTTTGACAGGGTGAAGTGTGTTTTTGTGGTTCACTTAAGGCTGCATATTTTTCTTGATGGAGTTCTGTAGGTAGCATTTCAAAAATTTCCTTCCAATTCAAACGTTTCATATTCATCGCTTTTCTCAAATTATTTTCGCTATCATAATTAATATAATTATATCAACCGGTTATCTCCCCTTGATTGATAAGTTTTAAGTTCCTTCAATAGCGATCACAGATGCTCATTTTTTTTTATAATTCAGCTGATTTGCATTTATATAAACCATAATGAGATATATAACACAGTTATCAAGCACAGTGGAAATTGTAGCATACACATAGAAAATATTTTGGAACAAGAGTAGTCGCGCGGGGAACTCGGCCCTTCAAGTTCCTTAAGATTGCAAAAAAAAGTTTGAAATACCCCAAAAAGAGGGAGATACTTGTCAAGTACATTTTAGTTCCCACGAAGACTGTCATATAGGAGGATACTGCTAAGGTCATGGGGTAACAAAATACTCTCAGTTTCTTTAGAATTAACGATTTCGTGAGCCTGGGGTTGACTCCGTGTCCCCCGCAACCACTCCGGGATAAATGGCTGTTATATTGCGTCATCTGTACTCCAGACGATCAACAGTTTCGAGTGCCATTGACGTCATCTCGTAGAAGTGCTCGTTGCAGCGGCTCTGGATCCAAACATTGGACACCTCAACAATGGTCAAATATATTGCTCATTGATGTGTAGCCAATGTATTATCCCGATTCTGTATAAATAATGATTTCAAATGGATATGATCTGGAGAATCCCAGGAACTCATTCTCAGGGTTATCTCGTTAAAAGGCTCAGCTACAACTGTGCTTGCGTCATCTCTTGGGCAAAGGTATCGGTATAAATGAACTTATCTCCACGTCTGACGTACCGGTTCTGTGACAACGGTTACTGATTGGAATGTAATCCTCAACTCCTATCCTTGAACATTTTATCTCAACCCAGAGGTGGCAGGTGTAAGAGGATTCGGAGAAGAAGCAGACATAATTTTAAAAATAGTTACTTTTATTCTAGATGTAACATTTTTTGGACGATTTACTCTGTATTCTTTAACCTTGGGTGCAATCTTTAATCCTAATTCTTAAACTAATTAGATTATTCAAAAAACTTATCTTTATTC
>BMAO01030013.1:0-119812 GCA_019973975.1 Trichonephila clavata | reverse complement strand
TGCCTGATCGTCACAGTGTAGCAGAAACACAAAATTTGTTTGAAGATTTAGTAGTGAGTAGCAACGTTCTAAAATTTCTACGGCTTCATTATGTCTACTTGCAATATTTGTGGAAAAAACTTCGTTCGGCAAAGTGATTTAAAACGACACATTGACTCTTTGCATTCAACAGAGAAAATTGTATGTGAGTTTTGTGATACATCCTTTACCCGTAAAGACAACTTATTGAATCATTTGAAAAATAAAAGCTGCGAAAGAAAGTTGGAGAATGAAGCGGGAAAAAGAAAGAGAGTGGATTTGCCTGTTTCAAATAGGAAAAAGAAAACACAGTTGTCCACATCTGCTGAAAACTCTACGGCTGTTCCTGAGAACTCTACGACTTCTCCAGAACATTCTGACGCAGTTCCTGAAACCTTTACGGCCGTTCCTGAAAACTCTACAGCTGTCCCAGAACATTCTGCTGCTGTTCCTGAAAATATCTCCTTACCACCAAAAGAAAGAGAGAGTGCTTTTCAAAAGCTATAAAACATTTGATCTCCATAATAACGATAGTTCACTGGGGGATAAAAGAGTTTCTACTCTTGAGAAAAGAAGAGATACTCTTAATTTTTCACAATGAACTCAAAACTTACAAATCCTTGAAAGTGAGTAAATGGGTTCATTGCATTTACTCGAAAGCGACAGATGCCGGAAAAATGATAAAAAACGTTGAATTTAAAACGCCGAATAATGAAGTATTACAAGGAACTAATCTCGCCAGCCTTTATGACAACATGTCTGAGAAAATAGTGAAAGAAAGTGAGGATTTCGAGGTAAAGACTCGGGCTGGACATGGACGAAATCTTAAGACTCGAAGTCCGCACAAACCGTTATTCTCCATTCAGAGGTTCATCATCCTTCATCGAGGTGCCGAAGCAGATCGCTGAAACTAAGGCAATCATCAATGTCATCAATAATGAGGACTCTCAGTGCTTCATGTGGTCTATTCTCGCAGCTCTTTACCCCAACACCAGCAACCTCAACAAAACGTCAAGTTATGTCCCACATAAATAAGTTGAACTTTGATGGAATATCCTTTTCCAACACCGCTTAACGAGGTGAAAAATTTTCAAAAATGAACGATATAGGAATAAATATTTATTCTTTGAAGAAGATTTAAAAATATTTCCTCTCCTCATCAGTGATATAGTGTGTGATAAACATATAGATTTGCTTTACGTAAAAAATGGAGAGTTTGGACATTATTGTTTCATTAAAAGCTTATCTCGACTTGTTTCCAAACAACTCTCAAAACATCATCATAAAACATTTATATGTAAAAGATGTTTAAGTGCTTTGCAAACAGAATACAAACTTCTTCAGCACAATGAGATGTGTATACATAAAAGTCCTGCAAGAGTAGTAATGCCGTCAGAAACTAGTAAGTTTTTAAAATTTAAAAATTTTCAACATTGTTTAAAAATACCCTTTGTTGTATATGCGGATTTCGAGTGTGTAACTAGGAAAACTGATACTTGTGGTCCTAATCCAAACTTTTCATTTACTAATATTTATGAAAAACATGTCCCGATAGGTTTTTGTTATTTTATCAGTTATCAAGGGGGTATTATAAAGATCCAGTAGTATATAGAGGTATTGATGCCCAAAAATTTTTTATTGAAAAGTTAGAAAAAGATGCAATAGAAATGGATAATATTTATAAAAACTAAAACCATTATTACCTCTTACTGAATCAGAAAAGCAATTGTATGATAATGCTAAAAATTGTTATGTTTGTGATCAAACCTTTCGCGAAAACAATATCAAGGTTAGGGATCATAACCATGTGACTCAAAAATTTAATGGCCCTTGTTGTAATAGTTATAATTTAGCAAAGAAAACCCCAAATTTTTGCCTGTTTTCTTCCATAATCTTTCTGGGTATGACGCCCATATTTTTATTAAGGAGTTAGGATATGATAAAAAACAAATTAATTTAATTCCGAACACCGAAGAAAAATATATTTCCTTCAGTAAAAATATTTCAAATGATTTTCAGTTAAGGTTTTTAGATTCTTTCAAATTCATGTCTTCTAGTTTGGAAAATTTGATAAAAACACTAAAAAAAGATGAATTTAAATATATGAAACATTATTTTGATTCAGAAAAAATAGATTTACTTTTAAGAAAAGGAGTTTTTCCGTATGATTATTTTGATAGTTTTGAAAAGTGTAAAGATTCTTGTTTACCACCTATTAGCAAATTTTACAATAAACTAAATGAGGAGCCTATAAGTGTAGAGGATTATAATCATGCATGTAAAGTATTTAATGAATTTCATTTAAATAATCTTGGTGAATACTGTGATCTATATGTAAAAACAGATGTCCTATTGTTAACAGATCTCTTTGAAAACTTTCGGAAAATATGCATGCAAACTTATAAACTTGACCCCTGTTGGTATTTTACCACCCCAGCTTTATCATGGGATGCTATGTTATTACATACTAAAGTAGCTATCGAACTGTTCACTGATTACGACATGCTTCTTTTTATAGAAAAGGGTGTAAGAGGAGGTATAAGTCAGTGCTGCAATCGTTATGCTATAGCTAACAACAAATATATGTCTAATTTTAACCCAGATGATGAGATAAATATTTAATGTACCTTGACGCAAATAATTTGTACGGTTATGCAATGAGTAAATATCTACCCTTAAAAGATTTTGTTTGGAGTGATAACAATTTAACCGAACAGGATATTTTAAATTTATCAGATGAATCCGATGTAGGTTACATCTTGGAAGTAGATCTTGAATATCCCTCCGATTTGCATGACAAACATTCAGACTTTCCCCTTGCCCCTGAAAATAAGCACCCACCTAATTGTAAAGAACCTAGACTTTTAACTACTTTGGAATCCAAAACAAAATATGTTCTCCATTATTCTAATTTAAAGCTATATTTAAAATTAGGGTTAGTCTTGAAAAAAACTCATCGAGTTTTAAAATTTTTTCAATCTCTTGGCTTAAAAATTACATAGATTATAATACTAAATTAAGAACTAAAGCTGTAAATGACTTTCAGAAGGATTATTACAAACTAATGAATAACAGCATATTCGGGAAAACGATGGAAAATGTAAGAAGAAGAGTAGATATACGTTTATGCTCAACAGAAGAGCAGGCTCGAAAGTTAATAGCGAAATCAAATTTTAATCGACGCACAATATTTTCTGAAAACTTAATGGCCGTCCATCAAAAAAAAACCCAAATCAAATTTTTGAAACCAATACAGGTAGGAATGGTAATTTTAGACTTATCAAAAGTTCTAATGTATTCTTTTCACTATGAGTACATGAAACACCGTTACGACTCGAAAGTAAGGCTCATGTATACAGACACCGATTCCTTTATCTATGAAATAAAAACTGATGATTTTTACAGTGACATGAAAAATGATATTAACTTATATGATACTTCAGATTATGATAAAAACAACATTTACAATTTACCTCTAGTGAACAAAAAAGTCATCGGGAAAATGAAGGATGAAAACAAGGGAAATATTATGACAGAATATGTAGGATTAAAATCGAAAATGTATGCCTACAAAACAAACCATAAGATTGAAAAGCGGTTAAAAGGAATTAAAAAACAAACTATAAAAAATAAAATAACATTTGAGGACTACAAAGCCTGTCTTTTTAATCAAAAATTAAAATATGTTGACATGAACTTAATTAGATCCAAATTTCATTCAATACACTCCATAAAGCAAAACAAACTTGCTCTGTCCTATAAAGATGACAAATGGTTTATTAATGATGATGGCATTACTACGCTTGCCCATGGACATTGGTCATTGATGAATTTAGACCTATTCGATGAGCAGTAAGACATAAAATCCAATGATGACACAATAATGTGATTTTTGTAATGTAAATAAAAGATTGTAATGTGAAATGGAATGCTGCTTTTGTAAATAAACAACTTACTTTGTATCTTTTTGTGTAATCCTTATACTGAAATCAATTTTATAATTTGTTGTTCTCCTGTAATGTATATATATATATATATATACAATTGTAATGTAAAACGCAATACAAGATGTTGATTTCTGAATAAACAATTTACTTTGTATCTTTGCTGTGTATGTGTAATCATTATACCGAATTAAAATTTACAATTTGTTATTAAAGCAATGTATAATAAATATTTTTTTTTATTTCTATTCAATTAAAAAAATATTTTAACTAAATGGTTATTGCAATGAATAGTTATACAATTTATACTCTTTGGAAAAGGCAAAGAGTTTGCTTTAAGCACATAAACATAAATTTTTCCTTTCTTTTATACAAAATATATTTAAAATATCACTTATGTGCTTAACATACTAAGATAATTTGTTTGAAAGATGTATACTGATATTTATCTTTTAAAATGAAACTATTTCAACATAAATTAAACTAGAAAGCAGTATGAATAAAATTAACAATATAACCATATTTATAAAAAGTAAAAAATTATTCTTTTTGCTTCAGATTTATAAAAATAAACTTTTTTAAAGCCAACAATGTATCCATCCGCTCTAAGCATTGAGATAATTTCTGACGTAGAATTCAGTCGCCGTCTTGTAGAATCAAGATCAGACAAGCTAAGACAAGTTCAATCGTAAACCGTTCACACGCTGATTACGAGTATTCTACGTCACATTTTTACTGTGTATGTGTAATCATTATACCGCATTAAAATTTACAAATTATTAAAATAATATAAGTGAAATATTTTTTTTTATTTCATTTTAATTAAGAAAATGTCGCCATCTGCTTCGCCTGCAAAATTAAATTCATGAGATTATAAACCTAAGTTTTCTTCAGGTCTGCATGCCTTCATAGGACAATGGTTAGCGTAACTGAAAAACTATTGTCCTATGGAGACATTTTGTTCTGGGGCTGTGAGTTTGAATCTGGATTTATTATTTTTTTTTTTATTTGAGCGTTATTTTTTCAATCATTTTAAAATCTAATAATTAGTGTATAGTTTAACCAATATGTGGCGCCATGAGCACTTTAAACATTTCAATAAACTTTTTTTACACATTTAAAAAAACAACTCAACTTAGCAGCAGGAGGGAAACAACTCAACAGCAGGTGAAAACAACTCAACTCCCCCCATCAACTCGAAAACCAAAACCATAGCAGGAGGGAAACAACTCAACTCCACGCAGCATCCACAGAAGGGAAACAACTCCGCGCCTGCGCCTGTGCCTCCACAGGAGGAAAACAACTCAACTCAGCGCCTGCGCCTCCATAGGAGGAAAACAACTCAACTCTGCGCCTGCGCCTGTGCCTGTGCCTGCGCCTTTACCGCAGAATCGGCTTTTCTTACCTACTCTCGTCTTTAAAGTGTAGCAAAACAATTGCAATTCAACAAATGTTTTTCCAAAATTTGGAAAAAAAAATAAATACAAAAGCTTTTTCAACCGATATGAAAATACACACAACGCAGTAACTTTTGTACGGTAATTTTACAAAAAAAATAGACTAGCCCACTTGGAAAATACTCCGAACTGTCTGTCAGAGGAAAAATAAACAAATTAGAATTATACAACCTGGCTAGTCTTTAGATCCAATCTGCATAGGCTTTGTCTCCAACCATGGCCTCTGTACTGGATGACCTTGTCATAGGGCTGTCCTCTCTGCGCTCCCACCTTCTGGGTCTCCTATTCCATTGAGTCCGCTGAAGCTGATATGCTCCAGCTGAGGCGTTCTTTTCACTTGTAAGATTTTGGCTGCTGTCCACTCGACGTCGGCTCCGAAGGTTGTAAGGGAGTTCCGTTCTTGCTGGGGTCTGTTGTATTTGAATCTGTGGGATGGTCCTGGAATTGCTCTTTCCGATTTCCACGGTTCACTGTGGGATGGTCCTGGAATTGTTCCTTCAGAATTACTTTCTTCCACCTTTCTATACCGCTTTCTGGAGGGACGAGACGGCATTGACGAGGTCAACTTTCTCTTGTCTCGGGATACCTGGGCCTCTGGTCTCTTCTTCTTCTGTAAGTTTTCTACCCAAGAGTCTGGTCTTCCTCTTTTCTCTCTCTCTGTCCAACGAGGTTTTTTCTTCCTGAAATTATACACATCACCCCCCGAAGAAACAGCAGACCCCGTTCACACACGTTTTTTTCTTCTCACCTCCACTCCATCGCGTCTATTCGTAACTATATCTCTACCACCCTCCAAATTTCCTGATTCTGATCCTCCTCGACAACTCCCATTACTTTCTGATTGCATTAATCTCGGCTGCCTATTATCCGACCTGTCTGATGCTACTGCATTATGATCACTACTTCTGGCACTTTCCGATTCGGCAACACTGTCTTCTGATTCTCTTTGATGGTAAATTCTCACCTGATCCACATTAACAGTTATTCTTTTACCAAATTTTAATATTACTGAATTATTATTATTTTTTACACTCAGAACTTTATAGGGGCCTTCAAACTTTGGCATAAATTTACCCACTATTTTCTTACTTGCCGAACTCAACGGGTGAGTTTGAACTAACACTAGATCATCAACCTTCACATTAACTTCACGCCTCTTCTTATTATAATATTTCGCCCACTTCTCGTGCTGGCGCTTTATATGTATTCTAGCTTCTTCAAACAATTTTTCTATATTCCCACAAACTAAGTCTGATCCATCAGTTACCATTATTAATTTTTGAAACTGAGTGATTAAATTTCGACCTAAAAATAATTCCGCCGGTGTTTTACCCGTTGTCTCATGTACTGCTGTCCTTAGAGCGTAGCTGAACTCTTGCAGAAATTGGTCCCAGTTAGTGTGATTATCCGCAACAAAACTCGAAATCATTTTTAAAAGAGTACGATTAACCCTTTCCGTTTGATTAGCTTGTGGACGATATACCACAGTTTTAACGTGTTTTATGTTCAATCTGCGACATACTTGCTCAAAAACTTCGGATATCATTTGGGGGCCGTTATCGCTAACTAATTTTACAGGAGCTCCATAACGCGAAATATAATTCTCAAAAAATGCATTGGCAATTGCTTTAGCCGAAGCTTTCCTTAAGGGAACTATTTCAACCCAATTAGAAAAATTATCTGTAATTACTAAAATAAATTTATAGCGTTCTGGACTAGTTGCAGGGTATGGGCCTAATAAATCTAAAGATACGATTTCATTCGGAAAATTCGTTACTGTCGGAATTAATTGACCAGCTGGTAATCCGTTCTTATAATTGAATTTTTGGCATTGGTCGCAGGTTGCTACATATTTATAAATGTATTTCCTCATGTACGGGAAATAACACGCATCTTTTAATTTTAAGTAGGTTTTCTTTTTGCCTAGATGGCCTGCCATCGGCGAGTCATGGAATTCTCGCATAACATCTTTACGTAATGTTTTAGGTATAAATACTCTTAATTCACCTAGTGTGGTTGTATATTTTGCATAATATAACAATCCATTAATTATTTTAAAGTCGCGGGACCAATTTCTACAGACTGACTCATTAATGGAACTATCGTCCGGATTTTCTAAAAACCGCAAGATATGACCTAACTCCGGATCATTTCTCTGTTCCTCTCTCAACTGTTCTCTAGACGATAATACTAACGATCTAATCACCGCACAAGACACCTTTGGTTCATTACTTTCTAACGGGTTTCTAGACAACATATCAGCCACTAAATTTTGCGTACCTGGGCGATGTTCCCATTTTACATTAAAATTCGCCAACTTCTGTCTTTGCCCTGATTTAACTTAGTTTTTAATAAATCTATCCGTACCGGTTCGTCCGAAATTGCCGATTTCTCAATCTGTGAGTCCGGAATGATTAACGATTTTGTAACAAAATCAAAACTGATCTTTGCATGTGACATAAAATCAATACCTATGATGCATGGACATTGCATCTCAGCAATCACATGAAATTTCCACAATTTCGAAAATTCCCTTATTTTAATTCTTAACTCAACTGTGTCTAAATTTCTGCATTGTGACCCTTGAGCCGTAACTACTTCAGCTAACGATTTTTTAATAGGACAAAAAGAAAAATATGATCGGTATGTTTTTTCTGAAATAAATGACTTTTCCGCACCTGTATCCCAGATAGCTTTTATAAATGTATCATGCAATAGAATCGGCACATACGGAAGATCAACTGGTGATAATCGTAATGAATTAAGTTTAATTCTATTAGGAGGATCTCTTTCAACACGATCTCTTAGAAAGTTTAAATTGGCATTTCTCTGCCTTCCGCTGTTGCAATCAACACGCCTCCAATTCTGCTTTGCTGAATTATCATTAGGACCCTTCCTAACCACCATCCTACGGTTCTGATACCGGTCTGTTCGCTGATTTGGTTGGTTGTAGCGATTTCCTCCCTCGAATCCTTGATTTTGATAATTATGACGAGAAAAATTATTCGCACTCCTGCTTAGTCCTCTTTGATCATTTTGTCTATTTCCGGCCCCTGTATCTCTCCAATTTCCATTATTCCTTCTTTCATCAGGATTCCTACTCATATCCCAACCTCGTCTAGCAAAATTATTACTCGAACCCTGGTTTTCCCTGCAGCTATGACGTTCCTCATACCGGTCTACCAACTGAACTTTCGTTGTGGGGTTTCGAACTTCTAAATAATCCATAATTTGGGGTTCTAGTCGCATTACTATGTGATCGACCAATTTTATCTCATCATAATTCAAATTTAAAGCCTTATGGATTTTTAATATTTGGAAAATAAAGTCTGACGGGGCTTGACCTCTCCGTTGCTTCGATGAAAAAAACTGAGCCTCTAACTGATTTATTCCGTACTACAGGAAAACTATCCGACAACTTCTTTTTAAGCGTTGCAAACGCAGTTGCTTCTTCATTTACACACTCGAACCCGATAACCTCAAACCAGTCTAACGCTCTCCCAATTAAATGACCCTTTAAATACGTACATGCCAGATTCGCCGGTATTTCATAGTAGGCTATGTTGTCGTCTATATTTGAGATAAACTCAGACACATTTTCTTTACCCGAAAAAAATATTTCCGGCAAAACTCTAAATCCTGCACTTGCTCTAAATTCCGGTATTTCGGTTGGGCGCCAGTGTCGTAGTCTATCACTACCTCTAAGATTATTAACTCCCCTTCTTGTATTATCTAAATCTGAATGTGTTGAATTCATGATTAATTACTACTTATTTAATAAATCAATCTTATTTATTGACTTTTCTTAATTGTGAGATTACACAAATACTATTCAAGTTTTAAGAACAATAAAACACAGTGGAGTATGAGAAGAATTCGATTATGAACGACGGAATCCTAACTGAATCCACGGAGGACGACGCGTACAATTAAGCTACACATTTATATTTAATTTGAGAAAACAAACTGACCTGATACCTTTTCTTAAGGCAGGTTCTTCTATATCTGGATTGCTTTAATGAGCGGCTTCAATCTCAGCTTTCTCTCAGTTCCGTCCCGAACCGATTTTATGTATACTTTTCAATAGACTTCTCCCGACGACTATATTTCCACTAGAAAAACTACTCTCTCAATTCTTTTCACTCTTCATTTCATTTCCTTTTCGAACTCGCTAAACCCAAACTTATATAAAATATCTCATTTGCATAAGCCACACTTTTGGCTCCCGGTGGAGATTGGTTGAAATAAATAAAATATAGAATTTAAGAGAAGGTTAGTGAAACGCGTAAGCACCCGTCACAACCTGTTCAAAAGAGACGGAATCTAATATAACGATCCGAGGCCTCGTAAACGGAGAGAATAAATACACTTCAGACTCGTTAATAAATATCCATTGAAGAGCAAGACTAATTCCACAGCCACGTAATTCCAGCTTCAAATATCAAACTCAAGGATAAATTCAACAATGAATAAATGATAGTTTAAAAAAGACGCTTTCATTGTTGTTCGAACTAAAAAATGAAAAATAAATTATAGTTTGAAAAAAAACTAAAAAACACGCTTTTATACTGAATCGAACTAAAAAGTAAAAAAGAATAATTCTTAATAAAGAATAAAATGATTAACGAGAAAATGAATGTCATTGGGGTAAAAGCGCGGGGTGTTCTATAAATGTTTTAATTGTTATAATTTCTAACTTCTATTCCGAAAAGCTGAATTAGTGTAAAAATGTAGTACAAAGCACCCCCCGCTTTTACCACAATGACATTCATTTTCTCGTTAATCATTTTATTCTTTATTAAGAATTATTATTTTTTACTTTTTAGTTCGATTCAGTATAAAAGCGTGTTTTTTAGTTTTTTTTTTCAAACTATAATTAACTTAGCATTGACGATTCGTCACTCGCATATATACAGATATAGTAGAAGCGTAACAGAAAATTGTGTAAAAGTGCTGTGGGCTCGCGCGCGTGCGAAACTCTCTATAATGAAAAATTGTTGCATATCTATATACAGTTGGACCTCTAACGAAGTTGCTACATCCTGAAAAAAAGTTCGTTATGTAGAATGCTTGTAAAATAGAGATTCATCTTTTCATGGATTTCAGAAACCACATAAAACAAATTTTAAATTCATAAATACTACATGTTATTTTTAAAAAATTATTCACATACACACACACCTTTTTTTTTTTGTAAATTAATATCTATTTATTTTATAAATTTTACCCATCAAAAAAACATTTTTTTCCCCAAGAATACACAGTATTTTTACAACTTCAAAAAATAATTTATATTAATATTTTTAATGACACTTTCGAACTTTCAGGCTACAAGTAATTTTAAGCATACATTATTTTATAACCAGTAATTTTAAGCATACAATCCCATTTGCGTCCTTAAATTTAATTTCTGAAAAAATTTGATAATTTTATTTGGGAAAATTATGGCAATTTTATTGCTCTAGGTGAGTTAGGCACCTGGTAAAACCAGTTCAAGGCCATTGATCGCCATAGAATGTGTTAAAAAAGGGAATAATTTGAAATATCCAGAAATACTTTTAAAACAGGGAGAAAAAAATCGAATCACAAGAGAAAAAGTTTGTTAAATAGAAAATGTACTTTGCTATTTGGAAGTTATTTTACAAAGAGGTTCGTAAAATGGAGATTCGACTGTATATAATAGCCATTACCCACCCGCTTCGTGGGGTTTTGCAGTATATGTTGTTTTTATTTTTCATTTAAGTAGTCATATCGTTAAACTTTTAATGTATTGAAAAATATTCCTGTAGATTTCACCTCTTAATTTAAAAAAAAAAGGACAGGACACTAGTGTGTGTGTATTTCTAAAACGGAAGTATATTTATCCTTTACCGCTTCCTTAAAGTTCTAGGGCAGTGATTCCCAAAGTGGTCTATGACGACCTTCAAGGGGTCTACGTTAGCAAAAAAATAATTTGGGGGTCCATGAGATGTAAATGGGGGTCTACGATTGTGACTCTAATTAAACCAGATCTTGACTTTAATTTTAAAAGGAAATTCAATCAAATGGAAACCAGACTCACCTATTTAACAGGTTTATTTACTAAATTTAATGAGGTTAATTTGCAGCTGCAAGGCAACAGCATAAATTTTATTAAAACAATGACCTTATTTCAGCGTTTCTTGTGTGCAAGAATTAAGCTAAAGGAGTATAATATTGGACGTCACAAATTTTCCCAGTTCCTTAATTGTCACAGAAAATCTACCACGAAAAAGACGTTTTAACCTACGTTCAACATTTAACGGTCCATTTTTTAGATTTTAAAATTAGGTTTGGTAATGCTTTGACTATGGTAATATCACAGTAGGTAATCAATTCATATGGTCAAATTGAAAAAAATGTCAAATTACAAGAATTAGGCCCTAACGAAGATCTTAAAGTAAAGTTCAGAAACGGATATCAGCGATTTTGGCTTTAAAAAGATGTACCCCTGTTATTTATTCCATATTGTGGAATACTTTGAGAAAGTTTGAAATTGCTTTTTCAACTGAGGAGTTTCACCACGTTTGCCAAACTCCAAAAGAATCATGCTTACAAAATTTCATGTCTGTAGGTCTAATAGATCAAAAACGATATATATATTTTTTACTTATACACGCACCCTATCTCTTCCTAAGAATCATTTTCCCTGAAAAACGTTCTTAGTGGATCTCTACTCAACAAAAGAAACATGCTAACCAAATTTCAAATGTATAGGTCAACAGTTTCAAAAATTGGAATGTCTATCTGCAGTGTCTCTGCTCAACAAAAGAAACATGCCTATCATATTTCGTGTCTGTGCGTCTAATAGTTTTGGAGATCTCATGATGAGTGAGTGAGCTGCTTTTCTCGTTTCTACATGCATTAGTGCAATGTTTTGCAAAACTAAGTGGAATGAATTGGAGTTAAATAACAGAGTTAAAACCTACACAACAACAAAAAGCAATTTCATTTGTAAAGAAAAAACAAAAACTACAAGAGAATATTTTTTAAAAAAATAACACATGTAAAAATAATATTTCTCAGAGGAGAAAACCGAGCAGGAATAGATAAATCAGAAGGCTTATCACTGAAGGAAAAGGAGCATCTTATCAACAGTTTCGACGTTAAAATCTAAATTTAAGCAGACACAGCTCCTAAATTTTAGACTGCAAATATTCAGAATTCACAGAAATTCCACACTTAGTTATAAACATTTTAAGGCCATTCTGAACAATGCATTTAAGTTAAAAATATTTCTCAACGTAAGTGGCAACAAAAACAAATTAAATGCAGAATATGAAATGTGACTACAGATAATTTCAATAGACCTAGACTTCAAAAGTTTGTGGAAGAAAAGTAAGCCCCCATCCCAGTTCCGAAATATAATTCAAGGGTAGTGATACAGAAAGCACAAATTAATGCTATTAATGAGTAAATTACATCTTTATGTTAAAAAAATACATTATTTTTCTTTCATTATCTTTACTCAAAGTAGCTACAACATGTTTAAGAGCTGCTACACTAAGTTAAATGTAAAGATGCATATCTAGTGACATATAAGAAATATTGAGATGCTTTTGTGTGTAAAAAAAAGAATATAGTGGAAATACAAAACTTTTACACTATATTTATAAAGCATTATTTCACATGCAGAAGTAAAATTTGAGAAGATATAAGTAGCAAAAAAAAAAAAAAAAAAAACGGTTCTAATGTTCTGGATTATCATTATACACTTCATTTTCATTTATTACTTAAAGTATGCAAGGAAATAAATTAATAAAATATTTAATACTGTTGAATTTAGTAAAATCAATTTTTGTTGCCACCTCAGCCCTTTTAAAATTTCTCTATTAATTGGAAATTTGTTTAATATAATCATATGAAATATTGTAAAAATTAAGGATATTAACAAAAAATAATTTTGTCTCATCTTTGTTTAAGTGCTCTATATTTATTTCATTAGCATTTCATTCATTGCCAACTACCAGATCATTCACCACCTTCTAATTTTCTTCATAATAGTGCATAATTTATTTTAATTAGTTATTTAATGCCGATGTTTTTAAAAATATACTTAGATTTACTAAAAAATCTTTTGTACATTTGTCTCGGTCTATGTATATAAGGAATTTCTTACTGTAAAGTCTTGTTTGTACTGTCAAATGGGCTTCTTTATTGTGGAAATTTTGAAAGCTAGAAACTGTTTCCTTTTTGTAGATAGAATACATCTATGAACACCTCAATTTTTAAAAGTGCAGAAGCAGTTCCCTTTTCTGATGTCAAATTTATTAAATAACACAAGCAACTCACACTTATTAAGTTCTTTTTTCCTTTAAACAGGTAATTTCATTTTTCTTTTTGCATTACTTGCCATAAATGTGGGGTGTGCTGGGTTGGGTTACACAAACAAACCACTTGAATAAGAGAATATCCGTTTATTTGGTGAAGATGAGGTATGACAGGTTCATGAATAAAATATTTACAAAGAAAGGTACAGTTCCATTTTCCAAAGTTATAGAGTGTTCATCCATCTATAAACAGCACTCGCGTATGTTTATGGTATAACTGGCCGCCTACTTGCAATCAGACAATTAGCAGTTTGTCTCTTCTCGAGAGTCTCGGTTAGAAGTCTCTCCTGCGCGAGAGTTTCCGGTCCAACTCTCTGTCTTTGTGATCTGCGGCTGCAGGGGGTATCAGGGGCAAAGGTGCTGCATTCTGGTGGAGAACTGAGGAATCAATTCCGACATAAATGAAACTAAACTTTTAAATGGTATCAATTTCACATTTTTCATTTGATCATAATTAAGTTTGCAAAACATTTTCCCAAGTCGAGTCCCCAATCAAATTTGGAATTGTAAAAAGGCCACTTTGAATCAAACATTTTGCAAGATCAAAGTAAATAACCGCCATGGAATATAATTTAAAGTTTGTATCATTACTGCCATCAGATGCTGCTTGAAAAAGGGAATTATTCCATGCATATAATCCAAGGGTAGTCAACCTTTTTTTCTGCTGGGCCACATACATGTCAGCTATTTTATGCAGGCCGCATCATGAAGATAAAGGGGGGGGGGGGGTATAAAAATCGGAAATTGATCAAAATATTTTAACTCATGTTTAGCTTTCTTTAGATTATAAATTTTTTATTTTTGTCACTAACACTGAATTAGAAGACTCCTTCACAATTTCTGCATCAGTAAACGGCTTCATATGATTACCAATAATATAACAAACTTTATGTTTTTGTTACTGCTGTGACATTATCAATGACAAAACACTTTGTTGGTGTTGCAAAGATTATTCAAGGAAGCCTATTTATTACTTCTTGAAAGAGCGAATGATGGAGAAATCCATCAGCGACATGAAGCTGTAGGAAGACAAACATATGTAAAGCATGCTGCAGAGGAAGAAAAAATAAAATTGGGCTTTGCTTAATGAAACCATTCCTATGGATCAGCTAAGAATTAACAGCTAACAATATACAATATGGGGGAGGATGGGAAAACTTGAAATTTTTTTTTTAAAGCTTACCGGGTATGGAGTTGCATGGATTTTGTCATTTTCAGTTATGAAACGATAAATAAAAATGTAAGGAACAGTATAGATGATAAATGGCGAAAATGTAGCAAAAATGCATAAAAAATAACAATCTAGGATTAAAAGCACAATAAAAGCTGAAAAGCATAACAGGTGGTAATTCATGTCATTAGAGATGCTTCATTTTGATGTAAAATCCACTTAAATGGTTAGAATGTTAAATTAAGGGTTAATTATTATAATGTGTACCATAGATATGATCCCTATAGAGACGTCAGTCTTCGATTGAATAATTCATGGTGTACTTCAAAATTATAAAAATTAGGTCAAACTGTGCAAGTTTTACACATCATATCTATTATATACATAACTTGCAATTTGAACCAAAGATTCAGCACATCATAAACACAAGAATAATTTTGTTTCCCTATCATATTTCATGACAATTTCAATTATCTCAAAAACTGAACTTCAGTAAAAATCTTCAATCTAAATTATAAAAATTTTCAAAACAAAAATATGCCATAAAATTATAAATATTTGAAACAGTTGAATTGGTTTTTATAACAAATCAATGAATTCAATATCTGTTAAAACCCATTTTACAAATAACTGATAGAAAAATTAAAACAATTTCAAAACTGTGTATAGTTTTATAAAAGTTTATCAGCCTTTTCAAAACTTTTTTTTATGCAAATCACACATGCAAAAGGTAGCATTGATTACTTAATAGGTATAATATAGAAATGTTCAGAAGATATTAATAACAATTTTTTACCATTACCGAAAAAGAAAAAAAAATAGACACAAAACTATTAGTGAAATTCTGACCATCATTAGATTTCTTTTCTATATTTTTGAATATCCATGTGGTAAAATAATAGCCTCAAAGACAACAAGAAGAAAAGCTATAATATTAACATTTGGAAATAGTCAAAAACAATAATTTAAAAATAAAAATATTTATAAAAGTTCAAGATTTTTTTCGATATTGCAAGCAACAATTTATTATTAGAAACAAATGTATATAAAGCTGATATAATACAATAAGATAAAACCCATTAAAAGTTTAAAAATAAATTTTATTTCTCATCGAACATGAATGAAATCACTGCTCCAATAAAAGGAGACTAGCTTTGTATCAGAATAGTTAACATTATTTTCTTGCTGAAAAAATAATAACAAATCAATTTTTTTCTAAGCTGCATTTACACATAAAACACTAGTTTCTCCATTGGGTGAATGCGGATGAATTGCTTGGAGGGCCACTGTAATGAAACATAAAAAATATTAGCATTAAAATTATACATAGATGTATATATAATCTTTAATACACTACATTGCTATTATTTTAACTTAATACTAAATATGAAATATAGAAAAACAATATAAGTTAAAGATGAGTGTGTGACTGTTGATTATTAAAAAAATTAAACTTCAAAATTATTGTACTTTATTTTATTTTCCCCAGAAGTATATTTGTATACTTAAATAATTTTATAAAACATATTTATCAAAATATATGAAACATTTTCATTCCTACCAAGTACATTTTTAAAAAAATACTGTATAACTTTGATATTATAATGAATTAATATTTTATTCTTAATTTATAAAACATGGAAATTTATAAATTTTTATTAATCATTTTTTATTGCTGTTTAGTATTTATTTAGCACAATAAGAAAAATTATTTAACACTATTTATATAATTTGTCTAACCATAATTTTATTTAATCACCCTATTATAATTTAAAACTTTCAAAATATTTCAACTTCCTGCTGGAATGATTATCAAACAAGGCAAAGGGTCGAACTGTTTATTTGAAACCCTGATATTAATCTTCCCTTGATTTCCAGGCAACATCTTTTTCTTTATCAATCATGGTCCTTTCCAAGTTTACCATCATAGGTTCAAGAAAATCTCCCCTCCTAATTATTTACCCTCCTGTGCTGCCAATCACTAGGTTTTTCAATACCCCCATAATGCCAAATTTCACTATAAAAACCTACACTAGAAGCAAATCTTTCCTGGTTATATTCTATTTTTCCCAACAATATGATAAGTAATAAATTCGTTTCCTACTTCCATATCTCGTAATATCTAACTGCAATAGACTAATGTAATTTTCTTACCCTGCATCTGCTCTTTATGCAAAGGTGTTTATATATACATTTGTGTGAGTATGTAATAATATCTTGTCTTGTTAATGCATTTTTTGTATTATTTTCTGTCTCCCTCAAAGAACCAGTTTTTAGTTTTAAACCCATGGGTAAGTATGATCTCCCACGTAAATAAATATTTCAGAAATTACATGAAGCACACATACATAACACACAGAAAATAAAAATAATCATTTGAAAAATCACTTTAAAAACTCACAAAATATTAGTTTTCTTTTACTTTTCAATGACTGAAATCCCTTTACTTTTATGCACTTAAATATTACTTTATTTCATGAACATTTTTTAAATGTACTTCAACAATTTTCTAGTCTGTCACTGGAGTATTGGTTATATGAAAGTATGCATTTAGTAGATTTGTTATGATTTTACTGAATAATTAATCTCGCATGAAGTTCCCAAAAAACATCCACTACATGTATAAGTCTAAGGTGAATATATACCAGCATACAATATGTTAAGATTACAGAATCAAAAGATTGAAAACTCCAAACACAGCCTGACTTTTAAGCTATAATTAGTAAAGTATTTAATTTGAAAAATCCAAAATCATCTTTAAGCACCCACACAACAATACCAATTTTCATAAATATATTTCTTCAAATAAGAGGATGTATTCTTATCTTCTTAAAAACATTTTTTTCAAAAAAAAATAAATTAATATCTCCAAAATTTTTTTTTATTTCTGAAGTTTCTATATCTTAAAATAAAATTGGAGCAGTATAGTTACATCACAAGAAAATAATTAAAATTATGTTCGATAAGAAAATATTTTTTTAAAAGTTAAAATTCAAATCTTCTCTACTTGATAATTTTTTAATTGAATAAATGTCTCTTAAAAACGTTGTCTAAAACTTATTGGTTTTTAGTGTCAAAATACAACTGCTTCAGTATGAAAAGGAAAATTAAAATTTATACTTCACTACAAAAAAATAAAATATTGTTTTAATTTGGAGAAATATCAAGTATTTACAGAATAATGAATTTTTTTCAAACATAAAACATTAGTTCTTAAAGTTTTGGATGGTTTAAATAAAAATTATGTTACCTTGAGCCTCCAAAACCAGGTGATTGACCTTAAAAAAGAATTTTAAAAAATTATCCAACTAATTAAACGCATTTATTTTTTTACATCAACAAAGATGTAAAAATTTATTTCAATTACTGCTACAATTTCCATACCAACACACATGTATTGAATATTAAAATATGCCTCAACATTTAATTTTAGCACATAAACTATATCATTATGCAAGGGTATTTTCAATTTTAAAATCATAAAAGACCAAAAGAGCATTTAAGACTGTAAACAAAAGCATTTAAATAATATATATTTTAAAATAAGAGAAAGAAGAAATGCATGGTAATTCTGAAGAAAGTTATATCTAAAATACTGAAATATATAAATAATTTTTTTTAAATCTATAATAAAAGATCAAATTATAAATTGAATAACAATTTAATTTATATTTGTCTCATATAATTAAATTGCAAGATTTAACATCACTAATTTTAATAGCCATTCATAATTCCTTTGATTTTTAATTGCTGGGGTAAAGCTACAACTAATCAATTTTAAAATATATGCTTCCTTTTATTAATATACCAAATTCTGTTTTTACATGATTAGATGTAAGAAATGAGAAGAATATGTATACGAAATGTTGTGTTAAAAAATATATTGCATCTGCGGAAAAGTCAAAGATTGGTTCCAGTTCTAAGAAATCAACAAATAAAAATAAAATTAAATTAAAAAATAACAATAAGTTTTAATGTTAATGATCTCAAAAACTTTATTTCATAAAGATTATAGATTATAAACAAAGTAAATTATTATTTGAAAAGGGAAAAAAATTATGCTACATATAAATGAGCCCCCCCCCCCCAAAAAAGGCAAAATAATATGAGTTATGCATAAAAAGATTTTATTCAAATCACTTTCTTATGATCAATGCATATGTTTGAGTAAGACTGCAATATTATTGCTATAACTGGAAATGTTTAGTTATCTATTATCCTCGTGATTCATTGGTTACATTTTTTCTGCAATTTCTTGAACAAAATTAGGATTAGCAAGTGGTTCTGGTATTTCAGTGGATTTAAGAACAAATAAAAAATTTAAAAAAAGGTTTCATTGTTGGCCTGATCCTTCTCGCCACTCTTTCTGTGATGGAAAACTAAATATATTTTCCTAAAACTTGTCTTGATAGATCTAAAACATTTTAGCAACACAAAAACAAGTAAGGCAAGATGCTTCTTCTGGGAAAGTACTATACATAAATTTTATTTTAATTTTTATAAGTATCAAAAGATAATTTTTAGCCTGAGCACCAAACTTAAAATGCAGACAAAGCTCACAAAATTCCACATTGAGATTATAAAACTCAAAGAAATCTCATAAATGGAAATTGCATTAAATTCCTCATTTCCAATCTTGTAGTTCTAAATATAAAAGAAGAGTAAAACTTTTGTCGAAAAATTTAATTCGATTTTGTTAAATCAAAATATAAATTGAGAAAAAGCAAACTTTTTCTTCTTTATTCATGTTCAAGAAGAACCATGTAAAAAAGTTCATGTAAAAACAGAATTGTGTGTACTTTAACCTATTGCAGATTAATATTATCTTAAAAATAACTTACACTAAATTTAATAATTTTACGAGTAAAATTTATATGGTTTTAATAAAATTATCTTCACTGGAAATAGAAATCACTTCACTTCAATACAAATTTTACTTGTTTCTCAATAAACATGTGTATCAGAAATTCAAACAGTGATTGAGTAAAATACATGACTTTTATCATTCCCAGAACTTTTTCAAAAGAAAATTTTTAAAGTTACAATTTAATGAATAAAAGACAGGAAAAGCTTAAAATGATTTGAATACAAAAGAAACTATGAATTTAGTCTCAAATAAAAACATGCTATTCATTTCCCTGATTTCATTCTATTCCCTGACATTTATTATTTTAGTGTATTAAATCAATATTCCTTTGCAGCTTTTCTTACTATTTAAGCCCAACTTAATATTTCAAATTAAAAGCAATTTCCTATCAAATGAAAATTTTATTTATGCTTTTGAAATTTGAATGAATGTAAAACTAGTAACTTTTGAATACACAAGAAAAAATATCTGAAGCACAAATTCTCTATGAAGTTGGAAAATTCTACTTGCAATAACTTTTTAACTTAAAAGAATTGTAAATGTATATGTTCCTTTTATAATATATTTATTGTTTTTACATGGTAAGTTAGAAAGCAATGTTTGAAAGAATGCTTCAGAGAAGCATTAAGAATTAAAAACACATTCTTCAAACTGCTTTAGTTAGGCACTAAAATTACCTCCAAAGGCAGGTGCACCACCAAATACTGAGCCACCTCCAAAAGGACTTGACTGCTGAGCAGCACTGCCAAAACCTCCAGGGTTCTGAGAAGCCAAAGAGCCGAATGTCAGAGAATTTTCAGATGCAAAACTGGAACAGAAAAATAAAATAAATAAACAAAAAAATATAGATTTACAAACAGCACAAAAAAAGGGGGATGAGATTTATAATGCATATAAACACAGCATCTTTATTTAAAATGGTGCCTTATTAAAATTAATAATATTAAATTTTGTTCCTAGAATAAATAACAGTTACTGATACTTAAGATCTATCCAAAAGAAAAAAAATTAAAACATAGATGTAATACATGGTTAACAGAAATTAACAACTATTGCATAATACAAAAAAATTTGTAATTCAGTTTTGAATCCACACATACAATTGAAAAAGGCATGTTACAAATAAATAACCAAATTGAGAAGTCAGAAATCATGAAGCAAAAAATTAATGTAATAAAATTTCTAAATAAAAATGCTTTTTTAATAAAATATTTGAAACTTATTTTACACTCATGTCTATAAGTTAAGGATAATGCAAGTTCAGGGAAAGAAAGAGTCAGAAGGAAAACAAACTTATTTGTAAAGCCTTTTTATTAAACAAAAGGCAAAGAGCAAAAAACATGCTATATGTTTGATATCATTAATAAAGATTGCTATTTTCGCTCCTTGGAGCAAATTACAAAAAAACAAAAAAAACAAAAAAATATTTACAAAAACTAATATTACATGCTTGATATGATGGTTAATACATAGTTGTCTCCCAGATGACGCAATACAGTCCATGCAATGCCTAGGCATGCTGAGTATCAAATTATCAATCTGATCTTGGGGAATATTACACCACACATCAAGCAATGTTCTCCGAAATTCAAGTAGACATGTATGAGATGGTTGGTGGGCTGCAATTCGTCACCCAAACATTTCCCACACATGCTCTACTGGATTCAAGTCTGGCGAGAATACTGGCCAGTCCATATGGGTGATATCCTCCGATTAAAGACATTTGTTTACAATGCTTGCACATTGAGGACAGGTGTTGTGATCTATAAACACAAATTCTGTGCCTATGGGGCCCAAAACAAACGTACGTGTTCCAGAACGACGTCCCAATAGATTTGGTTTGTCATGGTTCTAATATGAACATGCAGGTCAGTTCTGAAATCCAGAATAATCCCCCCCCCCCGAAACGAGCAATCCTGCACCATCAAAATGTCATTCAATGATGTTCGCTTGGTGGTAATGGGTACTAGGCACTCTCCATATGAAAAGACCAGCGAGAATCAGACTGCAAGCTAAGCCTGGACTAGTCGGAAAACATCACACAGGCCCACTGTTTGTGGTGGCCACAATACATGCTCTCTACTCCAGGCTAATCGCAGGCCACAGTGAGTTGCAGAAAGTGGAACACATCTGACAGGTCTATGAGCATATAAATCAATTTGGCTAAGCGTCTGTACATGGTCTGCCTTGAAACTGTTGTACCAGTGGCTGACGAGATATGTCTGATGCTGTGCTCTGTCTGTTTCTTTTGGCAGCAACTGCCAAACACCGCTCCTCATTCGGCATTATAACTTGGGGGGGGGGTGACTTGTGCTTTAACGTCTACTCACATTACCATCATCTTGAAATCATTTCCGAAGCCTGGAGATAACACTCTGGGCGATTACAAGTTCCTTGGATACTTCCCATTAAGTTCGCCCACATTCCAGATGGCCAATAATTCAAACCATGTAAAAAATCCTCGAAATATATCCTTTGCGTCATACCTACCCAGTTCTTGCACTGAAAGGCTTATAAAATGCTTATGAACAATTGCACTTCTTTGCCTGCATTCCTTATATATCCCCCTCTTATACTCTCGTCATTGTGACGTACTATCAGTGTCATCTAATGGCTTCTTGCAATTTGCATATGACTCTTGAAGATGTGTGTAGTAATAATTTTACAGGTGATATATTAATTTAAAAGTTTGATTTCTGCGTAACTCTGAATTACCCTTAATTTATGAACATGAGTGCAGTTTAAATTACTATTACCTTAATTTTATCATAAGAGATCTTTATTAGATATAAGTTAACTTTCATTCATAATTCTCTTGTACACAATAAAATCAGACTTAACAAAGAATTTTCATTAATCCCAACATTCTGGAAGTACAACAGGAAATGAAATGTCTTACTTGGAGAAATTGGCTACTTGAGTTCCTTGTTGAGACCCAAAGACTGATGCCAAGGGGCTTCCACTACCAAAAGATGGGGGACTACCAAATGCAGGAGGTGAACCAAAAGAAGGAGCACCACCAAAGGATGGAGCAGCACCAAACCCACCTGAAAGAGAATTTGAATTTTTAAACTACAAAAATAAATAAAATTTATGCATTAATATTGCTTAACCTTTCCATCCACAAGAAATCTATCTGATACTATTTACTATTTAACGGTACTGAAACTCATTATAACTGTTTTCGAAAGATAAAAAGTTATCACAAAAAGTGCTTTATATAATGTAACAACATTCCGCATTAATCTGAGATTAACTTTTTGAGTCATTAAATATTTGGTAATTTTTTAAGTACTAAAAAATCAAGAATACCAAAAAAAAAATTAATTTACTACTTTTTTTTTGTTTTTTGCTTGTTATAAAAAAAAAAGTTGCAACAAAAAATTATATTTTTTATATTTAATGATTGCATTTGTTTCTCAAATACATTTACATTTCAAAAAGTTTATAAAAAAAATAGTAAATAGTGGTATTTACATACTATTGCAACCATATTGGTGACATTGAATAAAACCAATGAACTATCACAACCATATTGGTGTCATTGAATAAAACTGAATGAATCCTAAAAACAGAATACATTTGAAGGAATATGGAGCATGTAGTTGAAAAATACTGAATGAAAAATAACAAGTAATAATAATCAACAAAATAAAAAGGATAATTAATTTTTATTGTTTAAGAATATGGTAAATACCAAATCTTCATTTTAGTATTTGAACTTGCCATATCAACAAATAGGCTTAGAATGGAGGCAAACAGAGAAATATGAAAAGTAGCCCATGGTTGCCAATTCAGCACCTATGACACATGCAAAATCATAGTTACCAATTTGATAAGTTAACTAGAAAGTTAGCATGGTTGTGATAGTACTTAAGTAGTTTATTTTATACAATTTTTCATTTGTAACAAATAAGAGTATTTAACTGATTGTACACTTTAAATATAAAAAAAGCATAGATATTAAGAATAAAAATTATTAAGAAACATATTTTACATTAAATTCAGTGATAAAAAAAAAAGTACAACATACTTGGTTTCGGTGATAAAGGTTGGTTGGTAAAGCTAAAAGGTTTCTGCTGTTGCTGAAAGACACCAAATCCTGATGTGGCCACAGATTCTCCTCCAGAGGTAAAACTTCCTCCACTAAATGAATTGTTAGGTTTGTTCCCAAATGTAGACCCTCCAAACACACTTCCTAAAAATGACAATAATAAATTGTTTCATTCCTTCTACACACTGAATGGAAAACCATAATAATTATAAATGTTTAATCCTCTCACCACCAGAATCAGAACTCGGCTTTCCTAAATTTCCCATTGAAAAAACATTCTTAGAAGCATTTTCAGGATTTGGTTGACCACCAAGGCCACTGAAGAAAGATCCTGTACCAAATACACTACCTCCTGAAGATTGTCCAAATGGAGTGCTGAAAACATTAAAAATAAGAAATTAACTTCATTTAATTTTGAGAAAAACTTACAAAAAATATGGCCAATTGCTTGCTGCAGCAAAAGAATAAAATTCCTTATCATATTCAATCAATATATCTTTATGTATAATTTCCCTCCCTATTAAATAGGTACCATTAAAAAGTTATTAACAAAATCAACATTTACAAAAATTAGATTGCATTACCAAAAAACATTGATCACTGTTGAGAAAGAACAATACTAAAGCACATTCAATTTGATTTATAAAGCATAATGATGCACAGTCTACAATTTTTTTGTGAGTGGATAAATTTATTGTTTTAGATTCATAGAGTTGTATTTAGTAAAAAGTAAAACTACAGACTAAATAATTTTTTCATATCTTTAAAAACATTTTCTTTACCTCAAAATATTTTTAAACAAATTTTAAAACCTTAAAGAACGTAAAAATTACATTAAATTAATTAAAAATTAGATTTAAAAATTAATTTTACCCACAGTTTTAAGCATAGAGATTTACTTGTTCTCATTTAATGTTTTAAAACAGCATTTATTATTTATTTATTTATTGCTTTTATCATTGTAAATTATAATATTTAAAATTTATGACAAACACCAATCTGCTTTTAAATCCTTCTCATCTTTCAAACAAAATACAAATTGGTTGTTCAAAAGTCAATTGAACATTTCACATCAAAATTAATTTTGAATCATCTTTATTCACAATTACCTTGAAGGGGAAGATACAGGTGTTCCAAAACTAGATGTATTTTGTCCAAATACTGATTTAGCTAATCCAAATGACCTGAGGGAAAAAAATTTTTTAACTTTTATAGACCACGAAACAAACAGTAATCTATTAAGAGTACAGTAAAAAGTAATCTATCAAAGATGTCTTCTTCCCCAAATGTTAAACTATAAGGCATGAATTTTCTTTTCAGATTAAAAAAGACTCGAATATTAAAATTATATTACTTCACAATCCTATAGAAGGTCTTTTTTTATAATGTGCAACTCATTACTACATTTTAAATCAATTTATACTTTCCTTTCCTTCTAAATTAGATACTTGAGGTGTTCAAAAAGTAACACTTGGACCAGTGGCCCCATACACAAACTATTTTCATGGGAGGGGTTACATTTTTAAAAAAAATATAGATAAAAGCTTTCAGACATAATTTTTATGCAAAGAATTAGAAATCTGTCAGTCTTAAAGGAAGGGTCTGAGACCCCAAACTTCACCCTAGTGCACACCACTAACCAGACTTAAACAACAATGTTAAAAAATAACTTTATTGAAAAGTGCACTACAATACGACGCATATACACATAATATTTCTATGTAATATTCCAACTGCTACCAACACTTGCCATAACATAGCACTAATTGTTCAATATCCTGACAACAGAAAATCGTTCCTTAGTCCTGAAGAGCTATAAAAAGCTGTCTGAACCTGGTCATCACTGGAAAAATGTCTTCCAGCCAAATATATTTTGAGCTTCCTGAATACATTCAAATAAATACTGTTGCGTGTGTGTGATATTATAAAATAATAATAATATTCTGGAGTCCTAGAATTGTCTTTTTCCTGGATTTATTGGTAACAATAACTTTCAAAAATAAACTTAACAATCCTTAACAAATTAAATCAATTACTAAACTGAATTACTTAGAGAGAATAAATTCTAATATTCTAGATGAAAATCCTAGTAAACAATGGCACCTGGTACCCCGAAGCCAAGAAAAAGAGTCAGATTTAAAATATACGAGTAAACAACAGCACATCTAGTTATGCCGAAGCCAAGTTCAAGATTTCACTGAGACAGAATCCGTTACATATGGTTTCTGTAAAGATAGATTACGTGAGGTCAGAGGGTGGTGTCAACTACACTCCACCTACTCGGACCACTTAGTCCATAATTCACAATGTACATAAAAGTTGAAAAGCACCAGATTAAGATTGTACAGTGGATGTTACTTGACCTCCCATCCAAAACTGCAGAAACTTGTGTTGTGAGTGCCTTGTGAGGTCTTGCACTGTTATGTAAGAAGACAATGTATTTTGCTTAACTTTCCGTGACTTTCGTTTTTCACAGCTTTTATGCAAATTTAGTTACACAATACAATTTAGAATTAAGTTTTGTATTCTTTCACATTAATTTGGTGTAGACAATTCCTCTTCAACAGAAAGAAATTATAGCTGTGACTTTACTCGCAGATGGAAGAACACAAGCGATATGTATCTCCATTCCATCAGTATTTGCTTTGTTTCAAGGGTGAAGTCATGTAACCAAGTATCATCGCTTATAATGATGTGGCTTTAGAAATCATTCAGCAGAATAATCTTGCTTCTTTGTTTTTAGAGCTCAAAGAATAAGGAACCCATCATGAACACAAGTTGCGATAATTTAGTTGGTGATGAATGGTCAAATGAGCAATATTAATAGATATTCCCCGTCTCTGTAAAAAGTGTGTGCCACTTCTTGATTGTTGAGAATGTTTTCCACCTGTTACACCTTCTTTGACTTTTCACTTCAATTAAGTCTGACAACAACTGAATTTGATAATGCTTGTGGACCATATGCTGTCAATATTTCACTATGAATTTTCATACTTTCAAAATGTTTTACTCACAATAAGCATACTGATCAGGGTAATTCTAAATTAGAGTAAGTTTCCAGCTGATGCACCCTATTTTTCTCTACTTTGCAGCAACAACTACCCTTATTTGGATGAAATTGTTAGTATTGGAAACCATTGAACTCAAATATACTCTGTACAAGCTTCACTCTTTGCCATTGATGGAGAAATAAGTATTACTTACTATTTAAATGCTCATTGTATACTATGCTAAATTCATACTTATTTTTTCTTGTTAAAGTAAAAAAAAAATGACATATTAATAAATATCTTAACATTTTAGAACTAATATCAGTGAATATATTTAATGTAATTACATGAGCTTAACTTAATAATGCCCCCCCCCCATTTGAATCTTACTGCATGGTATTAAGTGAAGACAATCTTAAATATAATAAAACATCTGATTAATTATAGATTAACTTGAAAAACAAACATATGAGTTTCAAAAAGTTGAAAAACATTATTTTCATTAGAGAAATCAATAAGATTTTGAAATGTTAAATGCTTTGAAAAATATCCTGTTTGACAATTCTAAACAAATCAAGTTTGAATTTAAAAAGAATGGGGGAAATCTCTTAATTATACAGACTTTAAAAAATGAAAGCAAGAAATATTGATAATGCATATATACATATAAATGCATATATCGAAGAAATAAAAAAATATTTCTTCTATCTAGCCTAAAAACCTAAATCTAACTTATTCAGTCACTTCTCCCAATGAAACTTCCCTGAAACCTGCTAGATCTGAGGTAGTCAAAGTGGTGGTCCACGAGAAAATTTCGTTGGTCCCCCAGAAAAATGTGGAATATATTTACTCATCATGCTAAGTTATGTTTTAAGATGCATTGAAACATAATTCAATTCATAACAATATGTGAAAAGTTATATAAAAATGCTCCTTCATAGAATAACGCTATGGTAAATAAGTCTGACTGCTGTTGCTGTATTGTGTGCCATGAAAATTCAGGATAATAATTTAAGCATGCATCTAAAAGAAAGCCTTATCCACCTATTGTCCAATGAAACTCTCAAATTTAAATTTCATTCATCTATATCATGATCTCAGTTTTGGCTTTCCATAAGAAGCCTTTTAGTAAACAGGTGATGAAAATTCTGATTCAATTCTCCACAACTTATTTATGTGAAAAGGCCTTTTCATTTGTCACAGCCAACAAAACATGGTACCGATCTCAGCTTGAAAGAAAAAAAAGGCAGTTCTGTCTTGCAGTAACAACATTGGATCCAAATATCCATAATCTCATTTCAATTAAGCAGGAACATCCATCACACTAGGAATGTATGATGCTAAAAGTTTGATATACTTAAACCATTTTTTAATTGTTTTGTCTTTACATTTTATTAACTAGGTACATTTTATGTGTTCTTATATCACAATTTTTTTATAAATATATTTAACACTAAAAAAATCCTATTAGTGGTCCATAGGATTTAAATTATGAATTTACTGGTCCATAAGGTCAAAAAGTTTGGCGACCGCTGTACTAGATGATCCTGTAAAATCACCCTATTATCTTTGTTGTATCACCTTCTATGTGCCTATAGCAGCATTGTTTTTGTGAGAGGCTGTCATTTATTCTTTAAAAGGGTGCACTGTGTAATATTATCAGTCATTCAACATCATACCAGTGAACTGTATTTTATGAATAAGTAAAAGGAAAATATCTTATTTTTTGTGAAAAAAACTCTTTTAAGCCAATTCATTTCTAGAACAGGCTAAAGGTCTCAATTTTTTGTGACTCAAAAACAGCCCTCCACACAATTCTAAATGGAGGCTCATAGATTGCTGAAAAGATTTGCCCTTGCCAGTTTAGATTACAGGCAGTGAAAATGCAGATAAACTGGTGAAAGAAGCTAGAAATCTTAATAAAGACAACTTTGTCAATGTTACCTTATTAGATGCACATGCTGTTGCAAATTTTAAATTGAGAGAGAAGTCAATTCCTATAAAGCATCAAATCTGCAATATAAGTGAAGACCACCTTATAACAAACACTATTGCTAGGCTAAGAACAGGTCATCACAGAGGAAGGAAGATTGGTAGGGATGATAGAAGAAGTTATAGGAATTATGATAACTGTTTAGATACAGAGCTAACACCTGCTCATATTTTCGACTGTCCAACTATTCTTGTTGCCCTACAAGAAAAAGGGGCCATGTTTTCATCTATAAACCTCTATGTGGATAATATTGAACAGACTGCCCATTGATTTGGTCCCAACATGGACACAACATCATCATCAAGCCAATTCATGTGCTTTAAATGGGCTCAGTCAATCAAATCCAATAGCTATAATCAGTACAAATTATAAGAATAGGTGAATATTCAAGAATAAGTGACATACTGGTGAACACAATCAAGTAAAACAGTAGATAAGATAAGACCCAGGCCCGCTTTTCCGCTTATGCACATGCCTAGGGCGCAAAAGATTTGGGGACGCAAAAAAATTGGAAGACGAAAAAAGAGAAAGAAATTAAATTGCAGTGAACATACCACCGCCTAGCAAATCATGAGAGAAGCATTTCAGTTCTTAAGAGAGTAAAGAAATGAGATCTACTATGGAAAAAGAAATGCTTAACAGTAAGATGTTGCTATGTACTCAAAATGATATCACAATGGATATTGATTACAATAATATCATTAATGATTTTGTAATGATCGAAACTCGGAGAAAACCTTTGTTGAACAAGTACAATGACTCAACAAAAAATAAGGATGCCTAAAAGTAGAACATAGTAAAACGATAAGTGAAGAAAAAGATGAGAATAAACAAGTTGAAAATATTTCATACAATAACGTGTACTCTATATTGTGATTGCAAACGATTTCATTAATTTACTGTACTAATTTACAAAAGGGGGGGAGGGTACTGTGATGCCGTAAGGTAAGAAATGAACAAAGAGTGGCAAAAACATGCCACTCTTGGTTGCCAGTCCAGGACATGGCTTGTCCTTAGGCTGGAAATGGAATACTTTTCAAAGAACAAAAACAAATAAAAGAGCTTGAGTAAAGGGAAAATCCCTCCTGAACCAAACCTTGCAAGGTAAAAACTGAAGGAGAGGGGAACTGTGGGGTGTGGGGGCGTAACAATTTAAAGTGCCTAGGGCACCGGTGAGGGTAAAAACGGCCCTGATAAGACTATCCAGAAATCGAACCACTTGATAGAAGTGACTAGAACTTATGGATAGAAGATGCTAAAGGGATATAAAAACATTATTTGGATATAGTTCAAGATACTGAGAATGCACAAGCTGAAGTGATTTTTTAAAGAAATAAAGGATTATAGCTATGCCTATAATACCATTTATTTGAAAGTTGAGAAGTCCCATCAACCTTTAATTGTGAATATAGCTAATGCACATCAAGCTCATGTAAAATTAAAGCAACATTTTTGCCCTGAATTCTATGCATCAGCTACTGTTTCAATAGAATATTTTCATTTCCTTGTAGAATAAAGGAAGAAAAAGCATAACTCTGTATGCTGCTTGACTTTTACAGCTTGTGAACCAACTTCGGGATAATGGAACCCCAGTCGCTGAATGGTACCAGTATTTTCAAGTTATTCATTATCTGAGGATTTTTCAGGAACAAAATATTAACTATTGGGAACAAAGTAGCTAATGAATTTAATGCTAAGGAACCCAAATCTAAACAATGGGAGCATGATAGTGAAATTACTGTTGTAGAAAGTAAATTTGATGGTATATTTGCTTGTAAAAGGTTGACAATAAAAATGTTATAAATAGCAAATCTAAAAGTTGTGATAAAGGCTGAAACCATTTTCATCGTGGAAAACCAGACTGAATAAACCAGATGAAATATGACTTGTGTTATGCATTATGGTAATTTTTCTTCTTTTTTATGTATTATGAATTTCTATTGTAAATCAAGGGCAAAGGGATTTCATAGAAAGAAGGTAAATTGTTAGATGATTCTGCAAAATTGACCTATTGCATTTGTTATGTATCCTTAAGATTTTTTCTCACACTGCAACAGAATAGAGCTTTTGTGCAAGACTGTTAATTTTTCCTCTGTTAATAGGATGCACTGAGTAATATAATTGGTCATTCTCCTTCATACTAGAGAATTGTACACCAATGAATAAGTGGAGTTTTTTTGTGTGAGAAGAATGAATTCATTTGAGTGTGTGTGTAAATAAAATTCTTTTAAACAATCATACCTATAAAAATTAATGTAAAAATTTTACACAATGTATTTTTCTTTTAAATGAATTCAAATATAACTTCCACAACAATAGATAAGATGCATAAAAGTGGCTAACTTGTTCATCTAAAAAATTTTCCATCAAATTTTATAAATTTGATTATGAATGCAAAATAATATAATTGTTTTTATCCTTTTTCTTTCATTCAAAACCATTCATCAAAAGACTAAAACAAACTTCATAGAAAAGGGAAAACGGATTTCAAAAAACCCACTTTTTACTATTAACATATGTTGTTGTTACTTATACCCCCTGTCTGACGTAGTCAGATCGAGGCCACAAAATTCATCATGGCAAAGGGCTAGAACATATTAACATATAACCACATGTAATGCAGTTCAAATAATGGAGAAATCTTACCCCTGAGTTTGACCAAATGTAGATTTTCCAAATGAAAAATTTGAAACAGCTGACTGGCTACCAAAACCAGTATTTCCAGATGCATTTCCACCACCAAACACAGATGTCTGCCCACTTGTAGTAGAAGAAAAAAATGACCCAGAAGGTTGAGCTGATCCAAAAGGTGAACTCTGTCCAAAGGCTGGGGCATCTGAAGCAGGTTTAGAGAAAAATGATGACTGTGTTGTCACAGCTGGGCTAAAAAATGAAGATGTAGTACTAGTAGTGGTGGTGGTGGTAATAGGAGACTGTCCAAATACTGATCCTGTAGCAGGGGCAGTACCAGGAACAGATACAGGTGCTGTGGACACAACAACCACATTAGGAGATGGAGTAAAAATTGAAGGTGATGTATTTGCCTGGCCAAAGACAGGCACAGGTTGAGTAGTAGTTGTTGCAGCTTTAGGGAAAACTAATGATGCAGTTGTCTGGGCAGCCGATACTGGAGGACTAGATATATTTGTATTTATAGGTTGAGAAGGAGCCAATGGAGAAGTTAACTGAGAAGTGGCCAATGATGAAGCAGGCTGGGAAGAGGCCAATGACGAAGCAGGCTGTGATGTTGCCAAAGGTGTGGAAGGCTGTGATGTTGCCAAAGGTGTAGAAAGCTGTGATGTTGCCAAAGGTGTAGAAAGCTGTGATGTTGTCAAAGGTATAGAAGGCTGTGATGTTGCTAACGGTGTGACGGGCTGAGGTACAGTTGAAGGTGTGGCAGGCTGAGGTACAGTCGAAGGCGTGGCAGGCTGAGGTACAGTCGAAGGCGTGGCAGGCTGAGGTACAGTCGAAGGCGTGGCAGGCTGAGATACAGTCGAAGGTATGGCAGGCTGAGATGCAGTCGAAGGTGTGGAAGGCTGAGGTACAGTCGAAGGTGTGGCAGGCTGAGGTACAGTCGAAGGCGTGGCAGGCTGAGGTACAATCGAAGGTGTGGCTGGCTGAGATGCAGTCGAAGGTGTTGCAGATTGTGATGTGGTCAAAAGTATGGTAGACTGTGATGCAGTCATAGGTGTGGTAAGCTGTGATGTAGTAGAAGGTATGGTGGGCTGTGAAGTGGCCAAAGGAGAGACAGGCTGTGTAAAAGAAATTGCTGAGGCAATGGAAGATGATGCCGAATTTTGCTCTGATGCTGTATTTGAAACTGAAGATGGTGGAAATCCAGAGGGCAGTGAAATTCCTTGGCTAAATAAAGAGGAAGTATTTGTTGATGGTTTAGACTCAAGAGCAAGACTTGGCTTATTAAAAATGGATGATGTGGTAGCTGTTTGATTTTGAGCAGATTTAAGTATACTTGGTATTGCACTTTTAGTAGAGGTTGTAGTCTTCTCATCTGATGACAAATCTATAGGGTTATGAGGAGGCAACACTTGAGAGACTTTTTCTTTGCTCATATCAAGAGCTTTTGGTGATTCTGCACTATTGTGAACGTGTGTGGTATCTTGTGAAAAAGTGCTTTTCATGCTTGACATTGTTAAGCCAGCAGAGGATTTAGTACTTTCTGATATTGCAGATTGCAATGAAGTCATACTTCCAACAGGTGACTGGGAAAATGACAAAGGCGCACTGGTTGTTTTGTCAGTTGTTTTAAAAAAGGAGGAACTATTGTTTCCACTTAATGGTGAGAAAGATACTGATTGAAGAGGATTGTCTGTTTTGGCCTTTTCACCAGAAACTTGAGAGCTCAAGAGATTAGAAGATGATTTCTGCAATTCACTTCTTTGAGTTGTATCTTTCTTTTCCAAGTTTATATTAGAATTCAAAAGAAATGCAGTTTTTGGAAATTGTGAAATACTTTTTTCAAGCACAGATGTTCCACTCTCCTCAGTTTTAGCAACTGGTACAGCAGAACTGGACATAGGAGTTGAAGTAGTAAGGAAAGAAAATGGCTGGGCCGTATTTGCATTGTTTAGCTTGAACTGACTTGCTGATTCATTTTCTTTAGCTTTAGAAAATAGAGAAGTACTACTAGAAGATGGGATTAGAACATGATCCCCAGAGGGAAGCCTTGTATTTGGTGCAGTATTATCAGAAGACAAAGCATTGAAGGGTGTAGATTTGTTTTCAGATACATAAAAAGAGAATGATGGCTGTTTTCCTATTTGTTGAGACAAGTTTAGAGACTCTTTAGTGTGCTCAGGTACATTGTTTTTCTAAACAAAAAAGATAAAACACTTTTTAAATAATTGCAACAAAAAAAAAAAAAGGTTATTAAATTTAATTAAATCTACAGATGAAATAAATTTTCCTTTAAATACCAATTGCAAACTGCATGACTAAATCCTGATTACAGATTTTCCATATTACAAAACAAATTGATCATGGAATTTTTTTCAAAAGAGGGGGGAAAAACACTTTAGAAAGCAGGGAAAAAAAGTTTAATTGAATTTTAAAAAGATGGTGTATTTACACCATCCACTTAACTATCCATAATTTTTTTTATATTCTTTTTAATAGAACCATGTATGATTAATCAAAAGCAATTGTTACATGTATGTATAGATGAGGCAACCTTGTCAAACAGGCATTACAGAAAATATGCAAATGAACTAAGCTGATCCGAGCATTACTGGAGATATATAAATACTGTGCGTATGACGACAAAAAGTGGTGGTGTATATTTTTTTCTTCCTCTTAATAGTTTGGCAAACTTGCTTTATGATTGTGTCATATTTTAGATGTTAGTAATATTAACACAATTTTTAAGAAATATATTGAGAATTAAAGGTAATTATCTTATCTGCATAATATAACACCACAAATGAACCATATGTGTACAAGGAGCAAGGGGCAATGATCATAGGATGTACAAGCATCGAAACTCATCAGACATATATACAGACAGACACAAATGCCTAAAAGGTAACTTTACTTTGTTGAAACTTGAAAATAATAAAAAATGTTTCCAATTCACATTACTGAAATGAAGACAAATACATTTGTTTCTAGTTAGTTTTCTTCATGAAATGGTGGATTTTTTCATATATTTATATTATAAATTAATTTTTATTGATTTAATAATTTAGAAACAGTGGTTTGAAATGATTTTCAAATGTTTTTCAGAAAGGATTTATGATTCCATCTGCTAAAATTTAACAAAAAAAGAAGAAAATATTCTAAACAATTAAAACAAATACTTATTATTTATACACTAATTTATTCCTTCTTTTTTTTTGTTCATTGCTTAAAAACTAATATTTCAATTCAAATTATTATTCCAACACAATGTCAATTAATAGATTTGGAAGAAAATAAAAACTTTAAATGAAATCTAACAATTCTTTATTTGTTTTTCAGTAAAACATCAAACACTTGAACACTCAAAATTGTTTGCAATATGTTTATTTTTAATTCCTTAATGTTGCTGCATCCAATAATTCAAATATTATAAAAGAAAAGAAAGATTAGAAAAAATTACCAAAGTTCCTGAATCACCAGATAGCAATGAGATATAACCACTTTGAGATATGTTTGATGACAGAGGAGGATTTTTATTGTCAGGAGCTACAGAAGCGAAGATACAAATAAAAATATTTAGAATTTTTTAATCCATAAAAAACATTTATTTATAACATATTGATTTTTTTAAAAGAAAACAAGACACAAAAATAATGTAATAGGAAGAAGAAAAAAATGGTTTCGACTAAACTACTCACTTTGAATGGTTGTATATCTTGAAACATTAGGTGTGTCAGGAGGAGTGATATCTTCATAAACAGGACTTGCTGGAATGAGATTTAAAAATATGCATTTCAAAAATGGATATATCAATAAAAATTATTTTAAAAATATAAACAAATAATAAATTACTAAATACACTACTGTAAATTCTAATGTATAAATCACACTTTGAACACAAAAAAAGATCAAAATTTACAGGTGTGGTTATACCTTGGATATAAAAAAAATGATAGCTTCAAAAATAAAGTTTAAAAAAAAGAGATGCACATACAAAAAGGATTTAGACATCTACATTCATTGGAATATTGTTTATTTAAAAGAAATTATACCTAATGAACTTAAAGGGTAATATACATATATAGCTCTAGAAGAATACTGTGTTTTTCAAAAGCCCCTATGATGATACCTCAAATAAATGACTTCAAAACATAAGAGAGAACAAGCAAACATACAAGTCAGGTCCCTTCGTAAAAAAGAGGATGCATGTTCTATGGAGAATATATCTAAAATTTTAAAAAATGTAGCTTGAGAGCATAGGTGCACGTTATACACCAGATTTTATGGTACTTACAAAACCAGTTTATAGCATTTTATCATGGAAATTCTGTTTTCTTTTCTTTCATGACTAAGGGAAACATTTTCTTGCTTTAAAAATTGGTGATTCTCATATTTAATTATCGTCTTGACTGCATATTTTATATAGAGTATCAAAATAGAACTTATGATAAATGTAATTACAAAAAACAAGAACATATACAAAAAAAAAATGCTCATGTTAAAACATTTACAGGGCATATGCTTATTTTTATTACTTATTTCAGTACATTGTGCTTTGCAATAATATATTACTGTGTTTTCTCATACTTTCTATGTTATTCAGTAAGTATAATTTTGTAAAATAATAAAGAATATTTAAATAAATGAAAACAAATGCCTGATAAAACTATACATTGAACCAAATTAAATTGACACACTGATTCAAAAAAAAAAAAAAATACACATTGTTATGCATTTTTCTTTCAGGATTTTTATTCATTTTACATCTAAACAAACTAAAATAAATAGTTACATACTAATATTTACTCTTACCAACCTAATAGTCCCGTAAAGGTTGAAAAAACACAACATTGTGAATAATTCAAAGAATTATAATTCTACAATGTGTAAAAAATTTATAAGTTAGATACTCAAAAAATTCTTAATACTTGTAAAATGGAATAATTTAACTAGTCTAATGAGTCCTCTGCAACAATACTCTAAACTTTTTTTACACAATACTTTTATTCTACCCAATGAAGCTAAAACTAAAAACTCCAACTGAAAAACAAGGTATAGTGTCAAATATCTAACTCGAATTACACAAAAAATAGCAATATCTAAAATTCAATAAGTTATTGTTCCTCCTGTTATATAATAACAACTCAAATTGCTTTACTTATAAAAGCAGACTTTTTCTAAAAACAAATGATATTTGTTTTGTATTTCTCAGGAGGAAAAAAATATGTATTATGTAAATTGAGAATAAGTTACATTTAAATAGCCCACATTTAACATATATACCAATATGAAAGAATCATTGACACAGAACAGAAAGTACAATTCCCTTTCAACATAAGAGCTACAACTTTCAACACAAAATTTGAGTGATATAAACATAACAGGAATTGTAAATTTGAAAACCATTCCTCAAAATATATATTATAAATCTTTTAAAAAGTAACTCTTTGGAATTTTTTTCTTTCTGAAATAACCATTTTATTCATTACTTGAACAACTTTCTGAGATAATATTCTAATAATTCAAAAATTGGTTAAAAAACATTAGTAAAACTGACAAGTTAAATGAAATAATAGATTATGGCTATTTCAATTTATATCATAAATTAACCTTTACTTTCATCACTTTATTCATTTATAACATTAAAATATCAGACTCAATAGTTATCCAAATAAAACTTTTAATATCACATTTCAAAGCCACACAAAAATTATTTGTAATGAATCTTGTAACTTTGAACCACAAGCCAAATGCCAGAAACACAACACAGCTCTCTCCGAACTTCAACACTATGTTAATGTAAGGACTTGGAGCAGCGAGAGATTTAATGTGCATCAGTCTCTTTACACAATGAATCTTTGGTGGGATCAGGACTCAATAGAAACAATGCAAGTTGTAATTCTTAATCGTGATCACTAAACTATCAGTAATTATCAAGAGAATTAGAATGAGCAATAAAATACTAGAATTTTTATAAAAAATGGGAGACAAAACTTACTGATTTTTTCATTATAAGTCAGAAAAGATGGTATCTGAGCAGTAGTAGGTTTGACAGCAGTTTGAGGCAATTTAGGTGAAAATGTATTTAAAATTCCTTTAGGTTGCTCATTCTTTTGGGATTGATTAGTATTAGCTACAAGACTTTGCCTAAGTTTCTCAAATTCTGTAGTAGAAGTAACCTAAAGAAAAGAAATAAGCAAATTAAACTATTAGATCTCAGTGCATTTATTTTCCTTCTTTGTCCTAATTGGAGGAGAAGGAGGGGGGGGGATATTTATACAAATTAATTTTGTCAGTACAAATTGTAACTTGTTTAAAAATAATTTTCCATAAAAACATTTCTGTGCCAATTCTTTTTGATGAAATATTCTTTGATACCTAAACATCACAAGTATTCTAAATTTCCATCTTTACTAAAACATGCTTCAATATTAAAACATGAAATCTTTGAGCTTTTATCAACACTTACCAGAGGGATTAAATATTAAGATATCAATAAATACTAGCTTAGTGAATTAAATGCACTTGTCTGCAGTATTTCAAAAAACAGTATTTCACATTTTTCATTAAAAAAAATTATTTTTTTTTAATCACTGATTTCAAGAAATATTCTTATTAAATATTTCCATTCAGAAAGCAAGAATTGAATTCATAAAATGATTATTTTTTCCTCTGCATGCATCCCTATTAATTATCTTTAAAAAAAAGGAATGTTACAGAAATTTCATCCTTGATGAGAAAATAATGCTTTTCTGGATATTTATAAAAGAAAAAGTCATGGAACAATGTGCAATTTTGGATATTTATCTACTATACAATAAATGTAGTATATTTTTATGCAAACAGAAATTTCTCAAAAACTATTGGATTTAACTGACAGGAGAAGGGCCAGAGAACATTTCTTCTAAGATATTATACATTATCTGAAACAATTTTACAAACATAAAAAGAAATCAAATGTGGTAAAGATTAATACATAATACACAGTATTTGAATTTCTTTTAAATCCATATTCGAGTTTACAATAAATTTGCAACCTAAATCTAAAATCATGAAAAATTTATAAAATAAAGACATAACATTTCATCCCAGGTTTCAACTACATAAAAATATTAATTGAATTGAAAAAAGGAGAAAAGTAAATACTTGTGGTTTATTGATAGACATCAATTTTTTTTCATTTGTTTCATTTGAAGATATCAGAGGTGGAGGACCAGTTGTAAACAATGTTTTTGCAATAGCAGTAGTAGGTGGAAACATGGTTTTGCCAACTGCAGAAGGTCTTGAAATTGCACCATCTACTTCAGCTGCTGCTGGTTTCTGCATTAAAGAAGTTTGAAAAGTAATTCAATTTAATCAATAGTTAGCATTAACTTTCCTGCCCAATATTTTTGTAATCATTTCTGTTTTGAATTCAGCCTATTTTTTATAAATAACATCTTCTAGAGTTCAATTTCTATAAATAACATTCTTTCTACGATTTAGTTTTCTTCAAAACATAAAGTTACTGAAACATAATACTTTACTTAATCTAAATTTTTTCCTTTGGACTTAAATGTTAAATTAATAATAAAGGGCTTATCATACATGTGTTTAAAAATATACAGCTTAAATAATGAAAATCATCATCAAAAAACATTTTTACTCCTATCAACTATAAATATAAATGCTTTTAGTTATACAATAGTTCTTCATTCACTCTAACATCCAAAAGTTATAGTACAAAATGTTTTTTAAAGCTCACCATTCAAAATGGCAATAACAATAAAATTCATAGTCTATTAAAATAACAGTGATGAACTCTAAGAAAACTTATATATATAAAAAAAACAGATGATGCTGTCAGATGCTGATGCTGCTAGACATCTCAATATGTCTTGCTGTGTTTTTATGACTTTGGGATCAGTTTAAATCTGAAAATTCTGTCTAGAAGTCATTATTCAGAGTTACAACACATGTGGTAGATTGTTCTCTAGCTCTTTCAGTCTGAAGAAGGAGAACCACTATAATGCCCAAGATCATTACATATTATTTAGTTGCATCCAGAACAAGGATCTCTGCAACTACAGTGTAAAAAATCTTCCCAATGCAGGTATCTACAAACAATCCAATAATATAGAAAGACACATTTACAGAGGTATGGCTTTCATATGTCATATGTATGACTTTCATATGTTCCAAGGAGGAACTCTACCTCTATCTCCAAACCTGAAGTTGATGCAGCATATTTCCTTCAGTCAATACATGAACTGGAACAAAGGTTATTTCCTATTTGGTTTTACCTTCTCATTTTGGTGTTTGACAACTTAATTGACAGCATGGAATATAGATGCTGCCAATGCACTGCAGTCAAGAGTGGATACATTCCTCATAAGAATCCATTTTTGTAAAATGTTTCCCACATATTTTCCAACGTAAAACTGCAATGTACAGCTTTCTCCAAGAACAAATTTTTCTTCCAAAAATTTTTTTTCTTGCTGTAGTAAATTATTCTTTCTTTTCTTTTTTGCTTGTTAAATACATGCAAGTTTCTATGTCATGTTCAATAAAAAATTGTTTAATACACATTTCCTCCAAATTTCTTGTTTTTATATTCCTGCATTTTCAAATTAGACACAAAAAACAGGTCATACTTTAACTTTTGGAGGCCAGTGTTATTTATTTCAAGATAAAAAGCACAAAACTAACTCTTCTTTGCCTTCCGAATTTTTTTAATAAAAAATCTCTCAGAAAACAATATCTTAAGAAATCATTTTAATATTTTTCAAAACAAAGCCTGATCATTAAAATATTTACTATGAAACCCAAAAACTAAAAGAAACTAAAAACTTTACTAATGAAACACAAAATTATTTCAATTATGAAAAAATTATCAAATTATAATAAAATTATATCCAATTTTGAGTAAATTATGAACAAATTTAAGCACTATAAAAAAAATCTACATTTATATTTTAAAATTATGTTAATAGCATAATGTGCATTCCTGAACATATTTTAAAGAGTAAAATAAATTAAATAAATTACCTTCATTCAAATAAAAAAGAGATTAATACTTACAGAAGGAATAGGTCCTGTTTCAGAAGCACTGTTATTCTTGAATAACAGGGACTTAGATAAAAGCCTTGATTGAGAAGGAGAATCTGCAATTAAAAAGTAATGCATAAATATTTTAATAAAGTTTATTTTGCACCGTTCATAATTTTTTTAAAAAATGTGATTATTACTTTTTGAACAGATCTATTGTAAAAAAATTTTAATAACTAGATATCAATAATTAGAAAGAATATATCCCAGCTATACATGAAAGCAAGTACATATTCATTTACTAAAATAATGAATGAAAGGTCAATTTTTATAAAGAAAGCATACATACATACAGTTAATAAAAACATTCATAATTCTAGACATATGCACAGAACTAAAAAGCAATCTCTTGTCCGATGGATACTTGTACAAAACGAATTAGCGATGTTAGTAAGTGCTATCCCCATCCCATGAAAAGCCACTATTCATTTGTGACTACTAAAAAGATGGGGCAATTTTTTAGTTATTTTTATATCTCTTAGATTCAAATTTGTGTCAAAAATATTAAAAAGAAGCACATTAAAAGTTCAGAATAAAGGTCTGAATTTTTGAAGGTATATATTGTTTGCTCTACATAGAATTTTGAAGGTATTCTATGTAGAGCAAACAATATTTCCGAAGAAATCCAAAGGTTCTGTTCAGGTAAGTAAGTGTTACATTACACAATTCATTTAACATATCAATTATGATAATAAAAATTTACTTGTGAAAAAGGTACTAATTAGAAAATACAAAGCAGATAAATCTATAACACAGAAATATTAATTAATCATTATAAATGTGAATAAAGCAATATACTCAAAACATGCCACTAATATCAAATATTAAAATAAAGTATGCGGATAATCAAAACATTTCTTTAATTTAAGTAATTGTAATTTTTTAAAAAAGAAATAACAAATTAAAGTTAATAATAAAACCAAAAGGAAATTAATTTTAATGCATCCAATTTATAAATTCCATTAAATTTATAAAGTCCATTAAGCCATCAGCATTTGCAATGTAATGGAAAAGGACAGAATTGAATTATTCAATTTAAATAAAGAGAAAACAAAATTCATATAAAGGGGGAAAACATTTTATAACTTATTTCAGTTATTTAAAAGGCCATGAAAATATTAAATTCCATGCTTTAACCTTTTTTATGGCACTAAATTGAACAATTTTCCTCCTTCAAATAAGTAATAAGTTTGCCTAAAAATATTCAAATTAATTATTGTCTAAAATACTTTGAATTCACTATTGATCTTTGACAATAGTTTGAACCTAATTTATCCATTTAACTTTACACATAGATATGTTTTGTGTATATATACTAGGAAATGATACCTTATACATACACACAAGAAAGGATAAAAACAAAAATCTAAATAACTTTTTTAAAGCTGAAAATGATTTAAATAAGAGTTTTAAGTAACAACTATCTTCATTTCCATATAATATGTTCGACATTCAGCAAAACTTATTATAGATAAATATTACAAAAATAATCAGTCATCAGCAATAATTTATCAAGTAAAAACATTCATGCTTTTACTGAATTGTTTTATAAGAAGAGCTAAATATTTTTTTTAAATGTTAATTTACTACTTTTTAAATACAGAAAGATAAAAGGTATCTTGCATAGTCTTATGGCAATTTACTAGTGCAGAAGAAGAAAATACACTTATTAAAAAACTTACAAACTACAGTGGGTCTGACAACAGCAACACTAGCATTAGATAAATAATTTCGCAGTGCTTGCTGAGCAGCAAAGGAAATTTTCTTTGACGGTTGAGGCTTCTCATCTTCAGAGTTAGTAATTTTAGCTTGGAGGAAAGCATCAGCTAATTTAGATAATTCTTCAGGACTTGATCTAAATGGATATTTGCTTTTTAAATACTCAATGGAATAAAATATATAACTATACTAGAATGCAACAAAAGAAAAAAAAAACTGAAAACATAGTTTTGTAAAGTAGTGTTTTGCTTATAAGAAAGATATTTATTGCTATAATTAAAAAACAGTTAATACTTAAAATGCCTTAAATATATTTTTTTTAATTCTGGGAAATTTTAAAAACAAAACTAATCATAAATCGTTATTATAAATCCATTTAATATTATGTAACTTAACTCAGGGGTACAATAGCCCATGAGGGACAAGGCCTACTGTGCCCAACTCAGTATATGTGACCTTGAGCCCTGAGGTGCGAGAGCAGATGCTCCGGTCAGGTAGTCAGTCTGGCATGAAATCCCTAGTGTTAAGTTCCCAAGCAAACTTGGTACTCATTTATCAATCTACTGAAGGGATGAAAGGCTAAGTCGACCTTGCCCAGCCCAGGGTTTGAACCTCGGACCTGTGGTGTGGAAGCGCGATGCACTACCACTCAGCCACTGGGCTTCTTAATATATTTCAAACTAATTATCTAAAAATACTTTCTCAACACTTTTATAATTAGTAATTTTTTTGTTCTTAAACTTCAGTTTTGCTTTATATTTTACTATCATTTTTTTATAACTTGGCTGAAACTCAAAATATTCATGGAAGTTATATTCCATTTTATCCTATGCCCATCTCTGGTCTTTCAGTCATAAGTCAACAAGCAATCTAATACAATGAAGACCAATAAAAACAATCTCCAAAGGCATAGTGAATAACACTCAAAGACAGTTAAGAACAGCAGGGAATATACTGATGTGATCTTCAGTTATGGGTATGCTTTGGTCACAAAAAGAGCAGGAATCTGAATCTGTAATTCACATTCAATACAGGTAACTCTATAAATAGTTATCACCAGTGGCAAGTCTAAAGCAGGTCCCGTTGATTGTTCTAGGTAAAGTAATAGAAATTCCTGTCGACTTATTTAAACAGAAGTCCATTCCTTTCTTGAAGCCTGCTCTATATACAGGCTGGAACAGTTCGATTTAGTAGAGAGAGAGAGCAGGCTATATAATACTTTATATACCCCAAAGATAAAGGATATGATTGCATCATTTGGGATCCCTTTTTTCCGTACATTCCTTAATTATTAATTATTGTATGTATAACTTGAAACAAACTACCAAACAAAAAAGTTTAAAAAATGAAAGAAATTAATAAATTTGACCTTTTAAAACATCTTATTTGCACAAATTAATTAAATATTATAGTACTTATGAAAAGGAAGTTTCTATTTAAAGTTTGACAAATAAAGATTTATAGTAAAAGATTTAATTTAAGATTTATTTAATAAGAATTTGACACAAGGCATTTCTTTTTGGTTATATTTAAACTTAAAGATTTTAAGAAAATATTTTAAGTTTAAATGTAATCAAAAAGAAATTTCTTTTAAAATATAATTGTCCACTAAAATATAGAAAAAGGAGATGGGAAAAGCAGAATATTTTGAAACATGTATAAAAATAAGATTTAATAATAATTTTAAAACTCAAAAAAGAATAAAAATATTACTTTTGAAAATCTCAGCTCTACATTTAAATAGAAAAATAATATTTGAATGAAAATCTTTACCTTTTAATAAATTCAGTTTTATTCTTTCTTCTAGATAAATTTTCCAGCTTTTTTTCTGAAACTTTGTTAGCCAAATGATTGACAGAATTTCTTAAATTGTGGATTATATTCTGAACATTAACAACAGTTTTGTAAATTGCTTCTGCTGATGAGAGATGGCGAACAGCTCTGTACATTAAAAAAAAACAATATTTCATAAATATTTTCATACTCTGGTTTAAAATTACACAAATAATTACAAATTTCTATACAAATGTAAGCTCATCCTTTTTTTCAATATGTTGTAATGAGCAAAATGTTGGGTTAAGTCTAATGTGTAGTTTAAGTTGAACATTAAGTATTAGTCTCACAGGAAGCATGTTTTAATTACCAAAAACAGTGACAAATAATGAAAATTGAAAAGTTTAAAAAGTATCCCAATCTGAACATTAGAATGTTGTGCAGTTAATGAAAATTTGCTAGGAAAGACCTTTGCTAAATAGTATAAAAATACCGAAGGATTTTCTTGATATTTACTGAAAGGAGTTTTAAGAAAGATAAATATTTAAAAAGATTAATTTCACCTTCTCAAATTAGGAAGGGGAAAGAAATATTAAACCTCTAGAATACAACAATTGAATTTATTCTGTATTAATATATATTAATATATATTCTCTAAAATCATACATGAATTCTAAAAATTAGTGAACAAATCAGTGCGTGCACCTGTAGCGAGTCCAATTGTGCTAATTAAGCACACAGCTAATCTTAGTTTCATAGATAATCAATTTACAGAAGCTATATTGTATATACAAAAATAAAGGAGATTGATTTCTAAAGATATAAGTATTCTAACTTAGTTTCAACTCAGTTATAGTACTACTGATAAAGTTTTAATTGAAGGTATTTTATTGACTCTATTACAAGTTATAATATATATATCAACTATATAGTGTATATATCAAACACATATAGTAAACTGTTTGACAATCACTAAAGAGTAACTGGTTTATTAAACTTGTGATCCCTGCAGTAGACCAACCATAGTAAAACGAAATACAGAAGGTGTAATAGGGCAGGAACTGTTATCTGCATAAAAGGTAGTGTATGAAAGTTAATTCATCGAAAAGGTCAGGCAGTTAGGTGTTTGAAAAAAATAGCACCAAAAGTTATTTCTGTGGAATTCAGTATGGTGCAGCAATAATTAAATGCAAAACGTTTTCAAGACATCATTTGAGAGTTTATGATCGGGGGCCAGCAATTGGATAGCTCAGAGCAGATCAAAATGTCCCTACTGTGGTCTAAGTACTGGGAGCATCAAAAAGTGTCATATCATGATTAAAAAGGTCAGTGAAAGTGAAAATGCTGTGCGATAGCATACCAGTGATCATGGAAGAAACACCACAACTCCAGAGGATCACTACATACCCATAGTGATGAAAAGGAACTGACATTTCCCTCGTAGTCAAATATTAGGTCTACCAGAAAATTCTGTCCATTTTTAGAATAAGACAAAAGAATAAATTTTTCATACCTTGAATAAACTTTATTGAACAAAATAATTACCATCATTATGTATTACCTCTTGCCTATGTGATGGCAATTTGTATAACCCGTTTTTTAAAAAATGTCTTATCTCTAGAGGCCAAAAATTGAACCAGTGCTTGTCTGATATCTTCTTCATTCTTGAATTCTTTGCCCTTCAAAAAATTTTGTAAGGGCAGAAACAAGTGATAATCAGAAGGTGCTAGGTCTAGGGAGTATGGCGGATGTGACAGAATTTCCCAGCCTAGCTCTGCGACTTTCTGATGAGTTCCCAAAGCTGCATGTGGCCTGGCATTGTCATGAAACAGTATGATGTCCTTCATATTGAACATCGCCAGTCTCTTTCTTAGAGTGCTGTTTTTAATTTATCCAATTGCTGACAGTACCTCTCCGAATTTAGCCTTTTGTTTGGTTTCAACAGCTCAAAATGTATTGGTGTTCGAATGGCTCACCTTATACACAGCATTTTCTTGATCAGGCTCAATTCCGGTTTAGAGGTGGTGGGGGCAGGTTTTCTGGGTTTGCAATATGACCCTTTCCTAATGATGTTTTCATAGGTAATCCATCTTTCCTCCCCAGTTATGATCCTGTCCAAGAAGGGTTCAATTTTGTTGCATGCAAGCAGAGATGTGGAAAAGATGATTTGATCATTCGAATTCTTCTAACTTAACTTATGTGGCACCCATCTTGAATACTTCCCCACGAACCCTAGTTTCCAAATATGATCCAAAATGGTTTGTTGAGCCGTATAAAACCTATCCGTAATCTCCAATGTTGTCAAAAAAGGATTTTGCTCTAACATGATCTTGACAGTATCATTGTCGATCAAAGATGGTCACCCAGAGCGTGGCTTATCAGAAAAGTCGAAATCACCTACTTGAAATTTTTCGAACCATCTTCTGCATGTTCCTATTGGAAACTTTACCTTCACCAAACACTTTCAATAAATTTCTAGTGCTTCTGTAGTATTCCTTGTTGGAATTCGTACAAAATACAGAAGCATAAATACAATTCATCAACCAGCCATGGGTAAACTATCACATCTCACTTAATACTAACATGAATCATCTATGTTTTAGTTCATTTGCTAGGTCAGTATGTATACATTCAAAGATAAGAAGAGAGGGCTTAATATGCGTCAAATGAATATGTACATACTTGTTGAAACTGATTGTAACCAGAAGAGACAGAACTTTTCGGTAGACCTATTGTCATGTTGAACTAGATGACGTTTAAATATTTGGAATATACAATTGGCTATTCCCACAAGCAGTCATTGAAACATACATTCCATTCTTTAATTCCATTGATATTTAAACTATTGTAATCTGGATAATTATATATTAATTAATACAAGCAGGGCCGGACCGTGACCTTTGGGGGCCCCTAAATAATTAAAAATTTGGCCATTTTCCTACGAAAAGTTTTGTGCGGGAAAATTTAAAAGATGCGAAAAACTTTAGGTTTTTTTTTTTTCAAACAATTTAAATACGTTACAAACAATAACATAATTTACAAAAAACCTTTTCTACACTTTTGTGCTGCAAATTCTTTTATTTGCTCCTCACATTTTAAGTCTTTAGTGAGATCAGTATTAATAGAAAGAAGTGATAAATAATTAAATCTAGTATTTGTCATTGTTGTCCTATATTTGTTTCTATATAGGACATTTTAGAGACTGCACCCACCGCTTCACTAGTAATATGGAGCATTATAAAAATCTTTAAAATAACAAATTTGGAAACACGTCAACAAGTTTCTTTTAAAAAATTTTAATATTCACTACAATTCTAGTTCAGTTTGTTTTAGATAAGTTTTGAATTGAACACCTTCATTTTCTTTTTGTTGGTCTACGTCATCTGAATAGGGCGTACACTCTCCAGGTCGACATTCTCTTTACTTTGATCTTGTAAATCCATCAAAAATTTTAATTTCTTACTGTATTCTGCCCATACTTGACTTCTATTTAAATCAAGGATCAACTTATCTAACGCAACAATAAGCGTGTCCCTTTAAAATTTTTCTGTCCCATACAGTTTTTTTCTGTCGATTTATCTGCAAATTTTGAAATAACCCGTCTCTTGTTCACATCACTATATTCTGTTTCTACACTTGGACTTAATTTTTTGGCTGCTTCTTGATACTCCTTTAGCTTTTTATCTGAATCATGAACATAGCTTATAAACGTTTTTAATGACATAATTAACTTATTCCCTTCACAGATGTCCAAACCAGGAGTATGTAATTTTTTGTTAACTGAATTAAATCTTTCTAAAATTTCTTTATAAAATATCATTAAAATGGCAGCTTCGAGTTTTGTTAATTTATTTTTAAAAAATACTGCGTTTTTTCAAAAATCAATTTTTTTTTATTTTCATTGTCACTAAATGTTTTAAGAATATTCATGTTATTACTATAATTATCTTTTAAGGCTTCAACCGCATGGTAGTGACAAGATCATCTGGTCTGACAAACTTTTTAAGGAAAATTTCAGTTTAATTTCACAATTTAGAAGTTCTCACCTACGGGTCAAAGCAGAAAAGAAAACATATATATATGTTGCACTAAACCAAAGAAGTTTACGATTTCAGTTGCAACTTTAACTGATTCTACACTAGCCAGACTAAGAGAATGCGCAGCTCACGGCACATAATTAGCGAATTTATTATTTTTTTCTTTTAGAAGAGCTTGCACACCATTATATCAACCGGACATATTGACAGCATTGTCAAATGACTGTCCCCTACAATTATCCAATAGCAGTCTATTTGTTAATAAAAATTCTTGTAGAAAATTAAATAAATATAATCCAGTAACACATATTTCATACACTCCCCCCCCCCAAACAATATCATAGTTGAATCCATCACAATTGCATAGTACTTTGTGTCATTGTTATTTATTTGAGTTATAATTGTTTTAATGGTTTGATTGCCCATGTTCTTGATTATTTGCTAATATGTTGTTTTTGATAAGTAAGTACGATATTAACGATTTTGGTCGTAATTTCACTGTTCAATATGTTCACGAATGAATGGGTCAAACTCTCTGCTAGCAGTTCCAGGGCACCCATAAAACTATCATTATGAGGAGAACCAAAATCTTCCTCGGTACCTCTAAATGCTAAACCTCTTATAGCCAAATACTGTACTACAGCAATAACACGTTTGAGGACATTGTGGTAATGTTCTGTATCTTTTCTTAGTTTCTCCTGTAACTGTTTATATAACAAGAGGAGGGCACGACTAAGGAAATTCATTTGGGGACGGGATTTTGTGTAATAGTAGTACTCTTTTAGGGTGTTTAACCCTCAATATAATAGCGCCGAATAGACAGTCAGTTCCAAGAAAATAGCCTTCAAAATTCATACTTAGCTTTTATACAATTAAGTTTTATTCAGCTCCAGCGATGCAGTGGCATAGGTGGTAGTGCACCTGCATTCCGCGAAGGTCTGTCAGGGCTCGAGTTGCGTGATTGACTTGCTTTGTTTGTTTTTAATTAATGTGATTTTTATAATTAAATAAATTTATTTAAAAAAGGCTTATTAAATATATTTTATGTAATTATTTTTTTATTATAATATATTAATTATTTAATATTAATAAATAATATTTATTATAAAAATATTTCATGTTAAATAATATTTTATTTTATTATTTTGTATTTTAAAAAGTAAAATAATTACAAATAGTTTTATAATTAGATAAAAAATAGTTTTATAATACGTAAAATTGTTTGATGTTTTATAATTGCAATTATTTTACAATTATATAAAATATTTGATATCAAAAATTATTTAATTGTAAAAATAATTAAATAAATTGAAAAAAACAAGTCTACCACGCGACTTGAACTCGGACCGATAGTGAGAAATGTAGATGTGCTATCACTTATGCCACTGCTTCGCTGGGGCTGATTAAAACTTAATTGTACAAATCCTAAGTGTGAATTTCGAAAACTATTTTCTCCAAATTGACTGTCCATTTGGTGCTATTACATTGAACATCCTAAAGCAGTGGTCTTCAAACTGAGTTCCACGATTCACAATAAGAAATCTGGAAGAAATCAATATTTATGCAAAACGGATTCACCTATGAAGTTTATGAGTTACAAGTATCTAAAGCTTATCGCCCCCCGCATTCATCAAAACTGAAAATTTTATTTATATATAATAACTTTATTTTGCAACACTTTTTAAACCTTTATTATAAAATAATAAAACGTTTTAACTTTATGTATATACTTTTTACTTGATTGTGACTATTCTTTTGTTTACTACCTCGGGTTCCACGAGATAATTTTATATTCGTTAGTTAGCACAATGTCTTGCAAAACTAAATCGTTTTCTAATGGAAAATGCATCCTTTTACATTTGTGGAAAACAACACCTATAGTGAAGGAAAACGAACAACACAACAATAGAGTTGATGTTAAAATCTAAATTTAAGCAAGAACAACTTCTAAAAATTTCAAGTTTCAAATTCTCTCTAATGCAAAATACACGAAGTTTCTCACACATCTATAAAAATTTTAATGCCATTCAGAACATTATGTTTAGGTGGAATATATTTCTCAACGTAATTGGGGCTACAAAAACAAAGTAAACTCAGAACAAGTAATGCGATTGTACTTTATCTCAGCAGACCTAGACTTCAAACAGTTTGTGTGGAAAAAAAGAAGCACACATCTCAGCTACTAAATGTAATGCATGGATAGGTGACACTTGATTCATGTATTAATATTAATAATAAGTAAATTACATTAACAAAATTAGATTAGAATTTTTTTAATAATAAATGCAAATGTGCTTTTTTTAATTGCTTTTACATGAAAAGCCTGTAACATGTTGATCTACTCTAAATAACTCTAAATATTACTTTGAGACATATTCTTCGATGTATATATGTGTAATGGGGTTCTATGAAAACATTTTCTAGTTCTAGGGGTTCCGTGAAACCACCTTCAAGTTCTAGGGTTTCCGTGAGTTCAAAAAGTTTGGAGTCCGCTGTCCTAAGGGAACACTGCAAGTACACAAAGTCTCGTCCCCAAATGAATTTCCTTAGTTATGCCCTCCCCTTGCAAAACAGACTTATTTTCTTTTCGTGTCAACCAAACTAACATTGAATTTTTATGTTCAATAGAATTTTTATGATTTTCTAAGCAACTTGTTATGCGTTTCCAATCAGAAAAGCTGGTTGTGTATTGACAATTTCTTTTAGAAAAAATTAGCAGGTCAAACAAAAACACTACCAATACTAGTTGAATAACATAGCCAAGATCTTTCCATTTTTAAGTTTTTTAATGAAATGCTTATTCGAGAAAATGATCTCTTTTGTCCTTTATATATTCTCTTACCAAATTAGAATATATATATATTGTTTGGATTTTTATCTTGAAAATAACTCATTTCATATGAAAGGATATAATCAATAAAACTGTTACTTAGCGATTTAGGCCACGAACCCACGTTAACGTATATCTTAAGCTCAAACCCAACTTTTTGTAAATACTTTTCGGTCGGGGCATTACTGATGTGTGTCCTCTGGCTGAACAATATATTTTTTCAGAAGGCTGCTGGTCATTGAGATCTTTCACATTTTTATCATTAATATTTGCTTGTTGTGTTTCTCCGTTTTCATTGGCTAAGTATCATTCCCTTTCACTTCAGTGGCGTAACGTGCAACCCCGTATTGCGGGGAGCCCCAAGGTTCTAGAGGGCCAGAAGCCTATGTTACGATATGGTTTTTCAATCCTTTGTAAGATCTTATTTGGGGCCGAAAACCAGACTTTGTAGGGGGGGGGCTAATATTCTTTGTTATGCCACTGTTTCACTTGTTAATGTATCTGCGTATCTAGCGCAATGTATCTTATTACATTGTTCCATTGTAAAAAAAAAGTTAAAATTTTGACACACTTAATTTTTCCTTTTCTCGATTTAACAGTAATTTTCGTTTTTTCGCTCTACTTTTATATTTTCTGCCAGATATATTTATATTGTTAACCAAGGATTTGATTTTCCTGAAAATAAATTTAAAAGTTAAAGTCATAAAATTACGATCACACATCCGACTGTGTGCTTAATAAACTAAAAATATTATCTAACAAACTTTTACAAAACAATATAGTATATTTCTGAGACAATTAAAAAAAGTACCTGGTTTATTTGAAGAAGTAAAAAATCATTGTCTATCCTCGCTAAAACCTAAAATGCTGATTATTATTATTTATTGGCCTATCACTTTAAAAGGGTTTTTATAAAAATAAACTTTAGAAAATTATTTACCCCACTTTAAATACTGTTTTTCATTGTCATTCATTATTTGCTGTAGCTATCTATACTTAAAAGAACCGATTTATTAAGGAAATAAAGACCTCTTTATTTTTATCCATAATATTAGCGGGAAATCTCCATAATCCACATAAAATGATTGTTATTTTTTTCCATTTTGCAGAAGTAATTAAGTTACTCATCACAAATTTTACAAACTAATCAGAATACAGCAAGTGTAATTTTTTTACTCATCATAATACAACCTATATATTTATAGAAAATCTTGATGTTTTCAATCTTTGAAAAATTGTGAAGATACAAAAAATACTTAATCATAACTTCAATATCTTCATACTTAAATAATTTTGAAATGTGTATTGGTAATTTTACTTTAAACTTGAATAAACTGATACCTAAGTAGCTTTTAATTTCAGGTATTATGCACAGGACACAGCACCAAGTCAGTATATTATTGTAACTTAGAATTATTATTGCACAAAAATAAATGGATACAGAAAAAGTGCCACTACGTTTGTATAAGTGATCGATGCTCGTCATCGCCGTCTTATAATAGAGCCTCTGTATGTTAATTATTAATTTTTGCGTATTCGGTGGTAGGGCGGGAAGAACAAAGGTAAATTGCTCTTGCTCTCGAAAATAAAAATTAATTTGATATGGTATTTCGAGTATTTTATTTTTGATTTGTATTTTTTTACTGGTTTATTATTTGATTACTATTTTGTCTGTAAGCCTCTTTTTCTGTTTGTTATCTTCAATGGGGAATGGGGGCCCCTTGAACTTGGGGGGCCCTGGGCTGCAGCCCATTAAGCCCATACGTAGATCCGGCCCTGAATACAAGTGCTAGCTTTTATGAAGGCTGTACAAGAAACTAACGGAGGCCGCAAGTTCCCCACCTCTTATCTCGAGTGTTCTCCAACAAATCCTGTTTCTTTGCGACAAGAGATCCTGGCCACCAGTTAACAAAACAAAGAAAAGAGAGGGGAACCCATTATGCAGCACAGAATGTTCAGGACTGTCATCAGTATGGCCAAAACATGATGGTGTGGGCAAACATTATGCAGAACACTGCTTCACATATTTGAGCAAGGTATTGTTACATCACAATGATATTGCACAGAATTAATCTGCATCATGTTCATACTTTTAGGGCTGTGATAGATCTAGATTTCTTGTTTATAGATGACAATTTGAGCCCAAACAAGACCACTGAAATATTGGAAATACTAGAAAGTGAAAATATTGATCTGCTTACTCACTTAACTTAAATTCTGTACAGCATGCCTACGAAGCTTTTCGCTAATGTGTTTCTCAAAAAACGTGCTCTCCTCAAATCACCTAAGAACTCTTAATCATCTTGAAAAAGAAGTGGGACAATATCCCCAAAGGATTTCTCAATAGCAACATGAATAACAGATGAAAAATGTGCATTAGTGGTCAAACACCTTACTGAGGTATTCATAACTGTTTCATTTTACAGGAAAACCCATTTTCCGTTGCTGTTTCGAAATGCTCCAAAGAGCATCTTTTTTCTTTTTCGTGTTGTTTCCTTTTTCCATAAATACGCATAACAAAGAATTTTGTATAAAGATTGCACAGTATCTCTACAAAATATGTTTAAAGTTTCATATCTTCAGTCAACATTTATAATGAATTATTATGAAAAATGTGACTGTTCCTTTGCAAATGTCAAGCAGTGTATATATATATATATATATATATTGAGCATATATAGTATAAATATCAACTATATGCAATATATGTATCAAGCACATAGTAATTATGTCAAAATGTCTGCAATTTCAAGTCTTTCAACCATGCAAAGAAAAAGTGTCTAATAAGGCATTGTAAAGAAAACAAACCTACAAACATCTATTTTAAGGGCAAAAAATATGTATGCAAAAAAAATGTGTTACACATAATATACAAAAAAATCAGGTAAATGTGAATAAACTTTGCATATTTTTTTAAAATCCAAATTTAAGATTCCTATGTTTCTTCCAATTTTTTTAAGTAGAATTTTTTTAAAATTTTTTTATTCACACAATAAATTGAATAGGTCTGCCACCCATCCCTATACATTTTAAAATATATAATTTTTTAAACACAAGTCATTTGATTCCTTGTGATAGAAATAGGTATATATGAAATGTCAGTAAATCTAGTATTTTTATGCCCCCCCCATCAAGATTTTACATCCTTCCAAAGCAAAAAAAGAGCAACTCTATTGCAATACTGCAATGCAATCTTAAATTAATATTTAATTTTATAAGATAAAAAAAATTCCTTATATTTTATATATACCTCAAGTTTTCTTTTTTCTTTTCTAAATATTCAAACCAGTCCTGGTCTAATTTATTATTCACCTCTTGCAGCTGAGTGCTGAGATAGAGATAATGCTGCTCAATTTTTTGCATGCGCTTGGCAGTCAAGGGGTCCAGGGCTCTGTCCCTGAGCATGGACTGGTAAGAATGGTCATTTTTCCGTCTCTCCCTTGAGTTGGCTTGCTCCACCATCACAAAACTTTCCAAAAGGACATTCTTCAGAGAGTGAATGTCACTGTTCAGAGACTGCAAGAAAAATTTATTTTTGGCTCCTAAAGATCATATTCAATAAAATAAATATTTTGAAAGAGATCTAAAATGTTTCTAGTCAAACTATTGTTCATCTGAATTTTTAAAAGAAGCTTACAAAAATTGACATTTTACGATGTATTTAATTTAGATGTATTTTAGAATTAAAAAAATATTCAGAAAAGATAAAAATTCTAATTACATACATATTGAATTTATGGATTTAGAAATCTCAGAAACATACTTTATGTCATCAACCACAAAATATTAGTCTAAAATTAATTTTATTTATTCTAATACTGAATACCATGTAAACAGCAATTTAATTAACAAAATTACAAAATATTGCATCTTCATTCAGCAAAATAAATAAAAATAATTATATCTTCTACAATACCATATTCAAATTTCAAAATTCAGATACTATTAAAAACAATTATAATAGGAAAGATTAAAATAAAACCCTGATTAGAATTGATAAATTTTAAATAACTGATATACTTTAAAAAAAAAAAGGATAATGTTTCATTCCAGGAAATGAAAATTTTATTGCACTGTATCATAAAAAAAATTAAGAATTTCAACATAACACTACTTTAAACTTACCACCATTGTTTCAGACATATCATTATTGAATTCCTCAAAATTCATAGTATATAATTTCAGCTTTTCCATTTCTTCTTTTGTTCCAATGCTACTTAAAAGTTGCGAAGATTTTTTCAACTCATGAATTTCTTTATCAAAAGTTTGCATCTGCATTTAAAAAATAATAAATTAATTTTAAAATTTTCAAGCTCAATTTTGTTTTATTTAGAAAAATAATTTGTCAGGGAAAAAAATGTCTAGACCCTATAAGGTTTATTTACATCCTTAATAGACAAAATAATTATATTCATAAAACTTTATAAGTGACTCATTCCTTTAAAACTATTTCTATATTTTTGACAACTTTTATGATTAATTTCAAAAAAGAAACAACTCAACTTAATATTTTACATTAATTAAAAACCAGGTTATCACATTATCTTTTAGATAATAAAAATAATTGAAAACACAAATGATGGGTTGATTTAAACAACTTGTTAAAGTGTTTATAATTAATAAAATGACAGAAAAAATTAATAAAATATCAAAATACAAATCCCAATTCAAAATCTCAATGGTGAAAATAATAAAAATAATAGTTTTCAATTTAGTTCAAAGATTTATAAAATAACCAAGTGAAACCTCAGAATCGACTAGTTTGATGGCACAATCTTCCCTGTATAGCACCTCGATAGATTAAAAAATAAAAATACCCAAATTCATTAAAATTTCAAAAATTTAAAAGTCAGAAATTCAAAAATTGAGATATTTGCCACCATATTTTGAAAAATATTACAGCAAAAAAGTTTTTTAAATATTAAAATAACAAAGTGTATAACAGAACTTAGTTACCAAAAAATAAAAATAAAATTTGCCCAATACTAAAAAAATATGCTCAATAAATCTAAGATGTTTATAGATTTTAAAACAATCTGAAGAAATTTGTCTTTTTTATAGGTTTAAAAAGATTTGAGAAACTTTTATTGTTTATACATTTTTTAAAAACAACAGCAGAATAATCACTTTCCATACAGTTAAAAGTGAATTTCCTAATGTTGTTGAATTTATCAATATTATTTAAAGTTAGATTATAAAAAAATTTTTAATTCTGTTTCTAAATATTGATATATGCTAACTTTACTAATTAGGAATTTTTACAACATTAAAATTAAAAGCATTTCTTTTATAGTGATGATTACTATACAGTTTCCATATATTACTGCCATCAGTAATATATGGAATCACTTGATTATAATTTTGAGGCTAGCCCTTAATTTGCTTATAAAGTCTATTGTCAAAAATAATAAAATTCTCTAATAAAACACATTTGATTAAACTTTTCAAAACCAATAGAATCATCCAATCCATATTTTTCACATATAACAAAAGGTATCCTAATCATCTGTTACATAATAGAGTTGTGTGAACAAATCTTCAAAATTAAAACTATTTGCTGAAAAAACATCATGTTGTCCAAATCTTTTAATTACATTATGACATTTTTTTATAATATAATTATTTATGGGATTATCTATCATATCCTGTAATACACTCTGTTGCATATTGATTCCATTTGTGACACTGCAGAATTTTGATAGATTCTTGTGAAATTTGGTTGTAAATTATAAGCGTATTTTTAATGTGATATTGCCATCAATACCAAACTTTTAACTAATAATAGATTATTAATCTCTCTGATAATAAATTTATTTATTTGATATCCATTGTTTTGTATACGATCATGTATCATTTTACTATATTAGTATTTGTATGATTGCACAGCTGCCTTGAACTTTATCAATATAAATTATTGCAAAAACTTTCTGCAAATTCTAAAAAGATATTTAATATCTCAATAAGCACAGTACCATACATATTTTGTTCTGAAATTCTAATTCATTAATTGTTTGAGTATGTGACGACCATATTCTTCAAATGCTTTATCATGTTCATTATATTTCATTGCAATACCAAGGAAATATATATATCCTAAAGTTGTAAGGAAAAATTTGTCATTGATTTTAGTTTCAACATAGAACACACACACTCATAGCAAATCTGGCTGACATGCACATTCCACATTAGTTCCATCTAAATTTTCAATTATTCATTGTCAAAGATTAAGATTTATAACAAACAAGTAAAAAAAATTGCAAAAGTAAAGTTCTTACTTCTTCAAAAATGGCAGTCATGTATGCATTCTGACTTTGAAGGTATTCTGGAGTCATCTAAAAATAAGGAGGAAAAATCCATTTTTATAGTCTATGGTAATAGAAATGCTGGCACTTGAGCATTATATAGTAATAAAATGATTTTTAATATATTATTGAGTGTGCATTCCAAGTATATATTATGCATTTAATTACTAAAAACAACAATAATAATACAATTAAAAATATAAGCTTATTTTGGATTTTCTGAAGAATTGAAATGTGTATGACTATGCCGCAGTGCTTAACTACAGACGAGATTCATATGTTTTATAACAGTTTTCATCAGTGCCAGTTTATCCATTGGGTGCCTGAGGCAGGCACACAGGGGCCCAAACAAGCTGGACTTAACCTGATTTTCTTATTATAAATTTTGATCTGCCAGTGCGAAGGTGGCCCGTAGATATTCTGCACCCAGGGCACAAAATGATCTTAAGCCGGCACTTGTCTTCAAAACCAGGTTTAATAAAAAATTTACATTCAAAGTAGTGATGAAATCTAATTTCAAATAATTAAGTAACATGCAAATATTTTATAAATAAATAATAATGCAAATTTTTTCCCCAAAAATGTAGCATGTAATTTTGAGAAACTGAAAAAAAGAATTGTTAATAATTTAGAATTTCTAAAAAGAAGTAAAACATTCCATGAATACAAATACCATAATGGATACAATATAGAAGAATGAGAACAATCTTTGTATCTGAACATTTAACAAAGAAATTCAAAAAATATTGAAGAAAAAGTAATTCTAATTCACAAATATAACAAGGCAAACGAGTAAAATATATTCAAAGAATTCATTTAAATATTTTTCAATTTATAAATCAAATTAGAATTGAATTTTTAATGATTTACTAAGTAATATACATATTTCATCTGTTAAGTCAAAAAACTGATTTTTTAAAGTTCTGATTACATATAGCAATTCATAACAATTGTGCTTGAGATATAAAATACCTAAGTGACATTTAAGTATTACAGTATTCAAGTACTTTCAATGACTTTCTAATCTTATAACAATTCTTTACAACAACCAAAACATTTTATGTTGCAAAAATAGAAAGAAAATGCATAATTCAATATGATTTTACAAAGAGATATCTCAACTTGCTTACTCAATTCATTCTTGAACACACTTTGTATTTAGAATAAGTTGCAACTCAAAATCCAGTAAAAGTTTCTTTTTAATAAAACGTTACTTATTTCTGTTTTACTTTTAGGCAAAGAAAGTTTTATCTATTGATGACCAAGACTTGTTTCTTCAATATATTTCAAGAATTGCAGATTATATTGTTTGTTGTATGCTAAATACACAAGCAGAATAAAACTTTATCACAATGTTTGGATGAAATAATAGGAACTGCATCCATGTGATAAACTCAATAATTAGAAGTGTGTAAATTGTGCAAAACAATCCCATGTAATTATTTACATTGACATACTGTAAGTGCAAAAGGGTAAACTATATGTACTTCATACTCATGATGAAATCTGAAAAAAGTGTTTGTGTAAAGTGAAGGTTACATGCTTCATTTGATGAGATACAATTATATAAAAATGAAAGTTTTAAAATTCTTTAATGTGGTATTTTATAATTAATTTAAGCCAAACAATATAATTTATTATATTTTAATTAAAATTTTTATTAAAACAATTCAATTTGGATGGGAAAAAACAGCCTAACATTTTTAAACCTTATAAATATGAAAGTTTGTATAAAATTCATTAAGTGTTTCTGAAAAATCATGCATGGTGAAATTTACAAATACACATACCACAGTGTTGCTAATGTTACTCAGAGGAGCTTGTGGCTGGGCCTGTTTTATGACAGTAGCTACAGCACCATTTTGATTATCATCCATCTACAAACAGAACCATTAATAACTCACACAAACAAAGCTTTTAAATTAAAGTTAACATTTTCATGAATTATAATTTTATATTTTTATAATTAATTTCATATATAATAATAATTACACTAATTTTTTTAAAAAAACTCATTTTTAATTAATAATTTTTCATATTTTTTTCAGATCTTATGAAAGATTTTATTGTTGTTGCTCTTTAATTTTACCAGATCTAAGAATCAAAAAACATTTTTAAATGAATTTTTTCTTCACATTTATATGAATGCACACATAAGTTACAATATTTATTCCAAAAGGTTTAGAAGGCATTCTATTCTGTCTGTGCTTTGAATTTTAAGTAACATTCCATTAAATTTTTATTTATGCATTTATCTTTTTGTGACATTATGCTGCTGAATTGAAACTCCTTTGGAGATAGATATATGCATTAAAAAAAATGAGAGTTCTATTAAAATAAATACAACATTTCTGAACATCAGCAGATCTATGTTTAAGTCAAGAGTGCATTTTTTTCCCCAAAAATTTATGCAAAATGCAAAATTTATATATAAGCCTAAATTGAAATGAAAAATCCTGTAAGTTTCATCTATGGTGCCATGAAGGTGAAAATGTTATCAAGTGGGAAGTCTTTTTTTCAATAAAACTGCTGTAAAGTGAAACGCTACAAGCCAGCAAGGATAATTTTATTTCTGGTGGCCTTCTCTAAAGCTCACACATTTTTTCCATTCATTTGTTATACACTGTCTATGCTACTCACCAACTTTTGGGGGAAAGGGAGAAATGATTGGGAAGAAAAATTCATTTACAGCACATGATCATTGACTTATGTTACATGAAGATAATGACATTCCAATGAGTGAATGTGAATTTTAGGAACAAAATGAAACTCTGATTCAAACACTAATTTTGAAAGATTTATGACTTTTTTCTTTTAGAATAAAAGTTCCTTTCAACACCCCAAAAGTTTAAAGATTAAAATTACTTACGCATGGCTAACAGAAAATATTTTTCCTAAACTATGTTTTTTTAAAGATTAGCGGACCGGTATAAAAGCTAACCCACTTGAATTTTTCAGCTTAAACATGGAAATATACATTAGCAAATTATAATGAAAGATTAATTAGTTTATGCATTAATTAATTCCTTAAAATAAATTCTAGAACCACTGAAAGCTTAACCTTGGATCCAGGAGTAATGCGCTGTGCAACTGCCATATGCCTGATTCCAGTAGTATCTGTTGCAGGGATCTGGGATGGCACAGATGGAGAAATCCCTTTTGAAGGCTTATGAAATCTCTCCATCTCAGATAAAGCATTAAATGAAGAATTCCCAAACTGTAATGAAGAATTTGGCCCTGAAGAAGGAGTCATACTTTGAAAGGATGAGGAATTATTGACACTTTGGGGAGTTGATTGAAATCCTGGAAAATATTAAAATGTCAAAATAATTAGCATATATATGTGTGTGTAATGTAAGTGCAAAAGTAATGGCAATATTTATTTAAAAAATCAAACTACTACTAAGTAAGAGATGAATAAGAACTGATTTATAACATTAAAATTTTATATCATAAGCATTTTTTTTAATTATTACAAACCAACTATAAGTATAATCGAATTGGTAAGCTATAGTTTCTTAAGTGTTACACTTATTCCTGTCGACCTATAATTACCCATGACTAATACAAAATGGGCTATAGCCAAATAATAGAAAACACATTCCCAAATATATATCAAGAAAAAAACATGAAATACATTTAAAAAAACACAAAAATTTAACAAAACATCAAAAATAAATATGTAAAGGAAAGTAGATATCATACAGAAACCAAAAATAAAAATGGAGCCTAGCAAGTAAAGATGCAACTTCAGACTCAGGATGAATAAGTCGAGTTAAACTAGTTTGATGGTACCAACCTTCCAAGGTAAATATATATGCATACACTTGTGTTTGTGGGTGTGTCATTGATGATTTTCTATTCTAACTTGAGAGAGATTTTCTTTAAGGGAAATAAATTTTAACAGCAACCTTAGGTCAACCTTAAAAAGTGACATTTTTTGGAGAGTTGAATTGCCACCAGATCTAAACAATTAACATGTTAAGATTAAAAAATCATGTGATTACACAGAATTGCAGAAATTCTTTAATAAAAACATAGGCTAAAACAAATGAGTCTCCTAAAATTTTTTTTTTAAATTAATAAATTTAAATTTAGCTCAGGAGATTTATGTCACAATATACAGCAACACAAGTGCTGCTAGCAATGAACCTCGTAATTTTTAACTTTGAACAAGTGATGAGGATGACACCTATGCTGGTGCCCTCTCTCCTAACTTCCACACCAAGCCAACATAAGGAAATTTGAGCCTCAGCGGCTCTTTCTACAAGGCATATTAAATTTTGCTCATGTGGGGGCATTAATTTTAATGGTCATAAGCAAAACAGAATAATTATAAATGTTTCCTAGCATTAGTACAAAATATTAGCTCAGTGAAAATAATCACTACAAAAATTATGAGCTACAAAAATATTTACTTTAAATTTGCCTTAGTAAAAATCATTCATAAATAATTTGCAATATTTAATAGATAGATTAGCTTAAACTTTATGAAATTCTTTAAAACAATTTTTGTCAGCAATTCTATATAAAAACGTTTGGCAAACTGTGCAACAAAATTTATCAGTTCTCAATAACAAGTTCTGTGGCATGTGTTTCATTACTTTTAATCAATAAAAGAGCAATTTTTGTGCTTATCTCCCCCCCCCCTTTTTGAATTAGGTAGATGCTTATCATTATCTCATAAAATAGTTTGCCCTTTTTGTTCTATCTGCAATTAGTTTTTTAGTATTACTTATGAAAAGACCAAAAAAATTTTTAAAAATTTTTTTTCCAAAAACCTTTGGTCTTACATTTTTTTCCCGTATAGCAGTCAAAAATTTGCTACTGCCAAATCTATCATATGAATTATTACTTTTTCTAATTTCTTGTTCGGATTTTTATTCCTGTTCTATCAACCATATCACTACTATAAATTTGTCAAATTATTTATGGTCATTTAACATTTCAATATTTCTTTTATTCTTTAAACTATTTTTTGCAAGTGTCTGTAAGAAATTCTGTAATACTTAATTATTCTGTCAATCATATTGACAGCCTTCTTCTTTAAATTATACATATTTCTTTCCTTTTTTTTAGACCATCTCTTGAGGATGTCTCTGCAAATGATAAATTGAGACCTAATATCCATTTGAAAGGATGGTTTCAAAAAGTTAAGTCAATAAATAATACTTCACTTTATTCAAAATTAATTTCATAAAATAAGAGATAAATTTACAATAAATACCTTATGATATTACCAAAAACTAATGACAAGTACAAAAAAATTAAAAGTTACTACATGATCACAAAATTCCCAAATGTGTGTGTGATCTGATTACTCCATCATAATGTAAAAAAACTGTTGTTGCCAAATAAGAATAAGAGAGGTTTGAAAAGCCAAAAAATGATTTTTAAGCCATCCTTTATGGTGCCCCTCAAGCTCTTATATTATAATAAAATTTATCCCAAAATAGAAGTTAAAACTAAAATATATATTTACTGTAGATTAAAGGTCTAAGGCAGGGTCATCAAATTCGTGGCCTGATCAGTATATTGACACGCAATAACATATAATATCAAAATTTCACACGAAGTAGGAAAAATAGTAGCAGAGAAAAGATGTCAAATGTCAGGATGTAAACATTAAATTTTTATTGTTCTTTTATTATACGTTTATTATAATGTATTATTGAAATAAACTTATGTTTCTATGAATATCGATTCTTTTTACAGCCCACCTAAAATTAAACCTTGTTTTGTTTGGCCCCCCCTTTGAGTTTTGACACCCTTGGTCTAGAGCAGGGGTTTTCAACCTTTTTACTCGCTGGGCTGCATACATACAGCAAATATTTCATGCAGGTCACAACATGAAGACTAATGGAAAAAACGTTATATGACCAAAGGAGGCAGTAAAAGATACTTAAAATATAGAAAATTGATAAAAATACTGGCACTCATTTTTGGCTTTATGCATTTTTTACTGAGTTATGGGGTAGTTTTGGTTCCCTTTCATTCATGACAAAGCTTCTAATTTACACTCTGCTATCATACAAATAAAGCTGCCATGCCATTTGATAATTTGATTTTTTTCCTTTTGAAAAAGCCTCCCTTACTTTATTTCAAAAATTAATTTATCAAATGCTAAATGGCAGCAAAGAACAGTTTTGACTGAATTCCAGACTGAGGTCAGAATTATTATTTTATAATTAAAAATAAGTTTCTTCCTTTCTTTTTTGTTATTTGTTATTATAAACCATTACAGTTACAAATAGAAAGGGACAAAAATCTCGCAATTCGTACCTGTAGGTCATCGACAGCAAAATTGGTCTGATTGCTTGATTGATAGAATTTCTCAGTAAAATTTTAATACATTTTTCTTAAATAATTGATGTTTTTTTTTACTGCAATGGATCATGAGCAGGCCACATACGGCCTACAGGCTGAGTATCGCTGGTCTAGGGGGATATTGAGGTTACTCACATATATATAATGAATGCTATTATATACTCCTCCAATAAAACCCCAATTCTGCTAAGGAGGAAGGAGGAAGAAATCATCTTCTCATTTGCTGGTCAAGTTATTCCCATAAAGGTTCATTAATGCTGTTATTATCTTGTCCTTCCCGAAGGGAAGGAAGGAAAGTTACCACAGCCTGTGACAGGTTGGACTTCTAGATGTATGCCTGTTGTTGGCCGTAACCTTGAGCACCATACAGGGGATAGTGCAATTTTTTTTAGCTCGGTTCCACCCCAATTTAGAGGGAAAACACCAGGGGCCTTCCACCAACCTAGCAAGATGATTTGGGGTTCGATGGCTATTTAGAGTACACCCATGCTGCAAAGGCACATCCATATCTTCTCCAGGATTCTAACCCAGGCACTATGGCACAGCAGTCAGTGTACTCACCACAATACTGGATGGGCGATATTCATTAATGTTAAGGTGGTGATGTGGGGCAACTAAGACCAACTATATCTTTCTTCATCCTAGTATGCATTAAACCAATTTGTGATGTACTTTGCTGAATATCCCCCCCCCCAATGGGCTGCATATTGGCAACTAAGCCTTTGTAGACAGTGCAAGTTTCCACATTTGAGAGCCATTTGATGGTGGGAGTACGTACTTTGCTGAATGAACTGGAGCACTATCTACCTGAACTATCTATCTACTAATGAGAACATTGTGTATACTAGAGTCATCAGACTTTCGAGTGAGAGCAGCCAAGTTGTCAAAGAAATTGTTAAGAACAAAATAATGGAGAGCCAATTATACAGGGGGGTGATTGATAAGTAAAGTATCTAATAGTATAAAATAAGTTTCCTACAAGGTAAAATAATAACAGAGGTATCAGAATGAAGGAAATTTATTACTCTTATATATTGTAAACTCATTTCTCAACAAAGTTATCACTAACAGCTACACATTTGTTCAATCGTTCTTTCCATTTCTTCATTCTGTCCATGAAGAAAGATTCTGGTTGGCTGTGTATCCATTTGTTCATGGCTGCCTGAATTCATCATTATGACCCAGAAAACAAGAGGCAATCCACGGAATATCATCATCCTTGTTCTCTGAGTGTCAAGAAATTTGAAACTTTAATGTCAGCAACAAAAGTCATGTTCACCATCTTTTCGGTTACAAGTGGTGTGCTCTATATGGAATTTCTGACTACAGGATTGATGGTGAATTCCAACAGGTACTGTGCAACATTATGATCACTTAAGCAATACATCACCAGCATCAGACTGGAAAGGGACATCTTTCTTTTGCATCACAGCATTACAAGACCACACTGCAGTGCACAAACACAGAACCTTATGGGAAAACTGAAATTCAGAGTGGTTCCATAACCTCCTTATAGCCCAGATTTGGCGCAGTCAGATGTTTGGTTGTTCCCAAAATTGAAAGAGACTTCGAAAGGTCAACGGTTTTTAACGGATACCAAATTTTAGGCAGCTGTTTGCAAATGGATACGCAGCCAACCAGAATCTTTCTACATGAACGGAATGAAGAAATTGAACGATTGAACAAATGTGTAGCTGTTAGTGGTGACTTTGTTGTGAAAATGAGTTTACAATATGTAAGAGAATTAAATTTCCTTGATTCTGATATCTGTTATTATTTTACCTCGTTGGAAACTTATTTTATACTATTGGAGAACTTATTTATAATCACCCATTGTGTATATAAATATGTGCCCTCAAAGGGTAGGGCTGTTTTAGCAGTCCAGATCAAGATTGCCATGCTCCAATTAATATTTTTTTATGTTGTTTAAATTAAGTTTTGGATACAGTAACATTTTTTTAATCCTTCAAAAATTAAAAACTATCAAAAATATTTTCATTTCTGTGGTTAAATGAATGAACAACCAATGTCAAAATATAATGTTAGAAATTAATCTTTCAAGCTTCGCAAATTACTGTGCCAATACCAGTCGTAATCAGTTCAGGAATTTCAAGTACACACAAATAATTTTAGCTTGTTTCAGTTGTTCTTGCATATGAAAATTGGGAAGTTTATTAACAGAGTATGTAACCTATCTCATTTTTGTATAAAATTGACATTGATTGATCTTTTATTAAGATGCCTATTTTAAAGTAAACCTAGTTTAGATCCCCTAAATCAAGGTGCTAGGTATGTATATTTAGATATACATGGATTAAAAAATACAAAAATAAGGATATAATTACCTTTTGCTGTTTCAAAGGAATGAAATAGCAAAAGATAATGAAGGAATTGCCAATTTGAAACTGCAATAAGCTACTCTCTTTCTGCAAAAAAGTGAAGTTTCCTTCAGTCATTTCAACACTTTTTTTTTCAACGGCCTTTAAGCATGTCATAAAATATGTAATGTGTTTTTGTCAATTCTGTTGGGAGTTTAAATGCATCTCTTGAACATTTAATAAGAAAATATGAGCTTTTTTTAAAAGAATTTTTTCTAGAAGTTTTTAAAGCAACAAGATCCAAACTTAAAAAAAGAACAATTAAAATACTAGCATGCTTCATATAATAGGGGGGGGGATTTTATTTAAATCATGCAGATTTGCAGTTCAGCAACAATGAATTCCTCTATTTGTATAGATTAACAAATATATTACTTTTTATATTTATCATAAAAATACCAGAATAATTTATGTCTTTGCACCGACTCTAAAGTGAAGATGAAGAGCAATAGTTAATTACCTCATGTACAAAAATTAAATATATTTTTTTACATTTTTCATAAAAAAATACCAGAATTATTTCTGTCCATACATACACTTTAAAATAAAGTGAAATAACTGTTGCTGCTAGTTTAACTACTTCCACATCTTCCCCATTAAGAAATAACACATTACCCTTCTGATATTTAGTCATACTTTAGACGAATTTCCTCTTTCTACACCCACACAATTTCACCTACTTAATCTCTACTAAGCTAATATTAATAAACATATATATTTTAGTGAATCACTGAGATTTGACAGTTTTAACAAATATAACACAACAAATATCTAATTTGAAACTGTATTACTTATAACAACTAGTTCACTTCCTACTTCCAAACAGTATTGTGTCTACATCACACTAAGATTTCTCTCTAATTAGCATTTCAATCATTTTGTATACCATCTCTCCCAATATATATGAGGATTGGGGCATAAGTCATAGCAACTATTTTCTTTCTTGTAGATATGTAAATGGATCATAAACATATATGAGTCGTGTGGAAGTTCTGCAGGCATAGTGTGTATGCAGAACAACAGTTGGCTGTGTGATAGCTGGTAGTAGTGCAGCGAGGTCCGTGAAATCAGTCAGCTGGTGAGTGTTGTGTGAGATAGAAGTAACCCAAGTTGAGCAGCGCGCTTACATCAAAATAGCTGTTCTCCAAGGAAGAAATGAGATGGAATGTCAGTGAATTTGTGGAAGCCCTTGGGAATAATGACCTACCATATCGTACAGTAGCATGGTGGGTAGGAAAGTTTCAGCAAGGACGTGTGTCAACCAGTAATGAGCAACATTCGGGACGACTGCTCAGTGTGCGGACTGACTTGGTACATGCCGTCATCGAGTAGCTCGTGGATGAAAACAGACGATGGACGCTACTGGAATCAGAGAGTGCAAGCAGCATCGAGAAACGCACAACAAGCGCATCGTCATGTCAACTTTATGTGTACTGTATTGGCATTCTTTTGCACCATGAAGGTCATATTGCCCTGTATACTGCTGTAATATATTAGTATGTTATGATATTTCAGTGCTATTCATTGTCCACATGTGTAGTTAACACCTTGTCCTTTCGTCTGTATATATCACATTTTCCAACCGGACTGGTATCTTCAAGAAAAAAAATAGTTGCCATGACTTTTGCCCCAACTCTCTATGACTCCTTTTACCTTGAATGAAGCATTTTAATTAGGGAAAGGTTTGGTATGTTGAAATTGAGCTTTCAGAGAATCCATTACTGATTTATTGTTTCAGTAACTAAAGGATTTATTTGTTGTTGTCGTCTTGTCCATGCAGTGCTGAGAAATCAAATGGTGCCAAAGGCATCAAAAACGGCCTTTTCTATGTTGACGACCTTTGGCGAATAAAGCAGTTGATGGTCCATAGAGATTTCGTCTATGCTGTGGAGTTTAGCCAATATAGAAGGTCAATTAAAAATATGATAAGGAGAAAGTTGAATGTCAGGAAAGTGAAGATATTGTAACTTCTTTGGCTAATCAGGTGATATTTTTGTCCCTTTAAAGCATATGTAGTTTGGCTATGATGGTTAAAATTATGTGGTTACAATTAAGATCTGGAATGATGTGCTTCTTAACTGGATGGGAGGTGAATTTACCTCTGGCTATTGCATCAGCATCAGTAAGAGTAAGACTAGAAAGTTTAGGGGAATTTTGGGTCTCCTTGGCAAGGTTATCAGCCTGCTCATTGCCAAAGATGTTTACGTGGGGCAGTATCCATTGCAAAATGCAAGTTCTTTGGGTTGCAATTACTCTGTTGTTGTTGTCGTGTCCTTCCGAAGGGAAGGAATGAAAGTTGTCAAAGCCTGTGAAACAGGTTGGACTTCTTAACGACAGATGGCGACACCACCTATCTCCACCTCAATTTAGGCATAGAACTGGAGGGGAGGGAAATATTCTCCAGTCCCTGCACTCGTGGTTTCTGCTACGACTGCCCACAGGACTTTCGGACCCACTGATTTAACGAGCATGTACTCTGTGTGTACTTGGAGGGTATTTTGTAGCATTGGGCATCGAACACAGGCCCTCTGGTCTGGAGTCCGATGCTTTAACCACTAGGCTACCCACAGTCAACTACTCTGTTAAAAAAAGGCAATTATATCCTGGGTCAGTTGAGAGTTGCCCTTAAGAATCGCCTGGAGTGCAGATTTAGAGTCTGAGAACAGTAAAATGCCACTAGAACTTTCAATTACTCTGTTGTAGTAGTTATCCAAAGCTCCTTTAATGCCATTAGCTCACACATAATGCTTGAGAAAATTTTACCCATAGGAATTCTATAAGATTCAAGCTCACCATTTGGGGAAATAAAATAGATTCCAGCACCACTTTTATCAAGGTCAGAGTCAGAAGATCCATCCATATAGGCAATTACTTGGTTTTTGGTCAGATTTGAATGTCTTTCTGCTTGAGCATTATAGCTGACCCCTTTTTTTTACAAAAGGATTTATTTGACAAAGACAAAAGAAAATAGGAGCATGATATACAACAAACACATTAGATCAAAGACAAGTAACAACTAACTGCACTCTAAAAAATGCTTTGGATGACACACCCAATCTCTTTTTCAGTTCTGTGAACCCTATAATGGAAAAGGGTTTCCATTTTACTTCTTTGGTTGAAAGTTGATTTGATGTCATTCAGTAATATCAATCCAGGAAACATTCAAACACATGACAGTTGCAATTGTGTTGGAAAAAATGTGGATGTTTAAAAGCTAAAGAGAAGTTTAAGTTTTCCACACATATTCTTAAACATTATATACATTTACTAATTTATATGTCTTGACAACCAAGCAATATTTAACTTACCAAATATTATTAACATGAAACTCTTTTTGACATGCTAATATAGGTGACATATTCAGAAGCTTTGAATGTTTTCCTTAATAATAGTGGCTATACTATCATTTTAAGATTCTTCATTTCTTTGTAAAATGCTGGGAGTATAATTTTTAAATTTTTTTTTGCTCAACGATTTTATGAGATATACTACAAAATTCAATTAATTAACTTCTCATACATATATTTGAGAAGTTTAGCTCAATGTACTCTTTTTCTATTTGGATATTTTGTCAAGATTCTGTTCGGATTTTTTAATCAACTGAGTCACAAACGGACAAGGATGGTACCATCAAACTACTTTAACCCCATTCATTTGGTCTTAAGTCCAAAATTGCCTTCTGACTTACTGGGGTTTTTTTCCCCCAATTTTTTTTTAATGTGTCACTTTTCTTCTCTTTAAATATTTAATATGTTGTTTTGTGATTTATATATTTTAACTTTATTATTTATTCTTTAATGCTTTTACGTGTATTTTATATTTTTCATTCATATTTATATAAATATACACAAGCAGATACCATAGGTTTGTATATTCATTCTCTCTTTTTTAAATTTAATCCAGTTTAAGCATTCAGAAATAAAAAATACAAGAGCAATTATAAAAAATTTTGTCACAGAAAATATTTTCAAGTAAGTTTTTAAAGTAGAGTTTAAAAAACAGGAATATAAATGTGTATTCTTTTCTCATGGTACAAATAATTCATTATTTAAATAGAATTACAAAAAAAATATTATAAGTACCTGGTTGAGTACTAGCCTGAGATAAGCTCAAACTAGAAGGCTTTCCTGTATTAAATGGGAAAGAGCTCACACTTCCTGGAGCTTGTGATTGAAAAAAAGATGGAGCAGTGTTTCTAGAAGAGGGAGGAAAAACTATGAGGTTGAAGAAAATCTTAAACTTTTTACGTTTAGAGATACATATTTTTAAGATTATTTTAATTCCTCAAAATTTAGTTTAACTAGAAAACAAATGTATTTTAAAGCTAAATTCTAACAAATTGCATAAAAAATAGCTATTGATTTACAAAAATAATTAATTTAGTTTAAAGATCACAAAAGTTATCTGATTTAAATAGACATTTATATTCTACTTTAAATGTTACAGAGGATTAATCAACTAAAAACAAGCAATTCTTTCATGATTGGAATAAAAAAAATTTTAATAAATTTCCTGAATACAAAATGTTAATGTATAGTAAAAAACTTTTAATGAAACATTGAGTGTAACAAATAAGAACACATAAAGATTTCCATACTTTCCAACTGAAATATATTTAAAAATCATCAATACCTCAAAAAGTAAATAAAAATACATCCTTGCAAAAAGAAATATAATAAAAAAAGCAAAGGTATGAGAAAGTATTCACAAATATCAAAATGGTTCAACAATTACATAGAATGCTTTAGAATAGATGTGGTTCCTTGTATTAAGGTTCCAAGAAATCAAAATCTAATATTTAATTTGGTGCTTTATCTGAAAATTACATCATAATAATAAATCAGAAATTGAATATTAAATCATGTATAATTATAAGCATTTTAATACTGTTCTTCAACACAAAACTGTCTTTTCATTTAATATGTCAAGAAGAATATGATAAAAAATATATTACAAACTTACATTGCATTAACATCCAATATTTTTGGAACTGTTTGGTTCACATTCTGAGATCCACCTAAAAAAAAACCACTATATAAATAAAAAAAATTATTATATATTTATATATTTGTAAGTAGATTCTCTTCTGTTAAAGTCTTACTGCTGGTAAATTCTCCCTAGATACTAGATATTGCAAGTCTTGGTTCCTTTCCTAGTTGTTAATTATACTAATTCTAAATTATCTCACCTTAATGTTAAAATCTATAGTCAATCATGAAGAAAAGATCAGTAGAGGAAATTTTTATAAAGTATTTTGTCAATGATATGGCAAAAGAAATAAGCCAATGTACACCACCAATTTAATGTCCATAAGTCCATAAGGAAAATTGTCCAGTATTAAGACTTAATTCATCTTCTTGAATGCTCTTAACAAATACATACGTTGAGCAAAATCGAATACAAAACATCACATTTCATCATCATTTTTTAAAATTTTTTAATTATTTTCATAATATTATATAAAATAAGATTTTGCATACAATCCCTATATAATTAAAAAAAATTAAAACATACAAATTTTGCATGACTTGCAAAGAATGTTTTGCTTGTTTTTATTTTATGATGCTCTACTCTTTCACATTCAAAAGAATATTTATAATTGAATTTCAATACTTTTACATATTAAAATTATGGACTTTTTTACGTATTCTAATATTCAAGAATTTTGAGAGTTAAAATAAGTAAAAATGTTTTGAATTTTAAATAAATATTTTAAAATGTTATACCTCAGTGAACACTGCAGTAATACCTTCTAGTTTATATGTATATTATCTAATTTTTATTACTTAAATTTCTTTAATTGTAAGTTCAGAGAAAAAGGTCCCACAAAAATTACAGTTACACAGATAAATCTTAAATATTACATACCAGGTCTCTTGCGTTCTCCCTCCCTCTCTATGGGAGTTGAGGGACGTACCAAGCTGGCACATCCTGGTGCAGTGTTGACCATGTGATAAGAGACCAATAGACCGTTATCAGTCAAGATAAAGATGATTGGCATGGCCAGGTAGGACTCATTTTCATCTAAAATTAAGATAAATTTAAATATGATCATTAAAAATATATTTGAGATTGTTCAACGGACATTAAAACTGACTATGTACTATATTCATATTTCTATGAGTATTTCAACAGAAATATGGATATTACATATGTAATAAAGTTGTAAATAAAATCTTGAATTGGAAATAATTTAGAATATTAATTAGTAGAATGAAAAGATTACATAAAATTTGCACTATATATGCACCATTTCCACATCTTCTAAATTTTTAAACAATTTTGAATATTTAAAAAAAAAGTGATTTGTTTCAAAGTAAAATTGCAAAATATCTTTTTATAAGATTTTCAACACTGTACTCTTAGGGGTCAATAATCAATTCTACCTATATCTCACAACAAGGTTTTTATAGTAAAAAATACAAATAAAAAAGAAAAAAATTTTTTAAGGAAATTTCAACAGATTTTCACTTTTTAAAACTTCACAACTTTTTTTAATTTTTAGGAGTTTAAAGTAGAAAAAACACAGTTTTTAACAAAACTTGTTTATCATAATCTCTCTCTATATATAAATATACACACTATAGAAGACTAAGTGTCAATAAAGTGTTGAAGATATCAATCTGGGAATTTTATAACAAAAACAAATTAAAATAAGTTACCATATTTCACAGTTCAAATGAAAAAGTGGTGTTTTGGTAGATAAAATACATTGCTTTGTTTTATCAAATTCTGAATTTTCTGGAAAAGTAATATAAATTCAAATATTATTTAGGTACTTATGTATTATCATTAATACATTGGTGATTTTTTTTTGTCAGAGAAAAATTATTTATGAAGTTATTCATTGTGTGTATACGCATTTATCCATTTATATTTTAAGATTTTGATTTACTTTTAAAAAATATAAGTTTTTCAGTAGTTCTTTTTTTCTTTTGCATGGTAATTTCAATGCAATAGATTTAGACAGGTGACAGTTTATGAATCAATCATCTTTTTTAATTCCAAGTGCATTGATTAAGCATTTCCAAATACCTATTTATTTCATGGAATATAAATTTGAAAAAAAAAAATTCTAAGGTAAAATGTTGTAATGTAATGCTTATTCTTCTGCCATTAAAATGCATACATTTATTCCACGACTTTTATTGAAGATAGATTGCTCAAAAAACCATGTATCAAAAGTATAGATTTTTAAACATAAAACTGTGTACACCAAAAACAAACTAAAATGTCCACAATTCAATCATTTATTTCATTGCAAAATAAAACTAATTTGTAATTGCATTGTTATCAATAGGAATTCACATTTGAATGGTATCTTTTAACCATATAAATAATGCTTTTTCCATATTTCCCATTGCAACATCCTACATGTGAAGTTCTGCTCAAACTCTAGTAGAAGATCCAACTACTATAATCATACTCTAACTTTGAAGCTTTCTCCTTGGAATGAAATTCAGTAACATCTGTTACTCTTTCTTCATTATGAAAACAATCCAAATATTAATTTTATTTTCTAAAAATATTTCTTTTAGATCTCTCTTTTTGTATTTTTTTATTTCAGTAAAACACCTAAAATTCATATAAAATTATAAAAATGCTACAAAAACTGTACTTGTTTATCACCAACCCAGTAAATATGAACTTTCAAAAAATTTTGAGTAGAAAAGTACACTGATACAAAAATGATGTACACTTTTCTGCAGCTAAAAATTTACTACACTAAATCACATCATCAGAAAGTTTGATCATACAGACAAAAGAGAAAATCTTCATTTTTAAACTGGAAAAAATTGAATTCAAAATAAAATTAAATTAAAAAATGGATAGAAGTATAAGTGTCAATAATACCAAATAAAAGGGATTAAAAAAATAACTGCAGAATTCTTTTTTTTAATTCCATATTTTAAGTATTATGTTGAAGTGAAATAGTATTAAAAAAAATATTATGTAAATCAGGGAATAGGTATATATTGAAACACAGAAGCCAGACACAAGCAAAAATGGCTAACAGGACAAAATGGTGTTGGATTACTAGAATTAGACACTTTCTTTAGCTCTGGCAATTTAACCAATATACATGAGATAGTATACAAATAACATTTTAATCTGGTTTTTTAGGATATCTCATTGTTCTTTTACTTTTATGGATAGCATAATTCATAGCCTTTTGATTTCCTTAAATATTAAAAATTTTGTTTAATTCAATTCATTTAGTCTCATTCTTATTTTTATATTCATTATGAGGATTGAATATATAAAATTTATTATTTCCAATCAATTTAATACACCACTTTTAACTGAACAACATATTTAAGAAAAATGAAATCGGAATTAGGGTTTCTAGTTTCTAAAGATTTTTATTTTACCCAAGAATTTAATGTGAATTATAAAACTAATTTCCTTCCACAGTTTCAGCAGTTATTGTAAATATAAATTTTTAACAAATTCCATGCTTACTGTAACATTAAACTGCATAAGTCTCTAATATCCTTATGACTCATTTCATAAAAGTTACATAAAATTTGCCGATTGGGTGGCATAGTTGGTTTGTTACTGGCCTTCTGCACCCAAGGTTGCAGGTTCGACCCTGGCCCAAGTCGGTGGATTTTCATGATGCAGAAAATCGACAGCGACCATGTCGTATGATTATGCAGCATGTAAAAAATCCCTTGAAGTGCCCGTTTGGCTTGGGTGCTCTCGGCAAAATTAAATTCCTAAGTTCAATTTCGCATCATCAGAGCTCAGGTGCCTCCATCTGGGAAGGAAACAGAGCATCAAAACTACTTACGGCAATTGGTGTTGCCTATATGGTGCCACACTAAAAAGTGATACCAGCTCCTGGGGAAAAAACTAGGTCTGTAAAGGTAAAAAATACCAATACGCAGCCACATTATTAAAAAACAATTACAGATTGATGAATACATCAAGCAGTACAAGCACGCTTTAATCATTTCACTTATTAACATTTTCAATAATTAGATGATTCTTCATTTGTAGCAGTATGAAATATACAGGAACATCACAATTTCCTTTATTATTTATAATCTTACTTATGACAATCCTTCGTTGAGAACAAAACATAACACCCATGCCAACAGCACATTTAGCTCCGTTTTTTGCAGGCAAGAGAATCCTTCCATCATCTCTCAAGTCCCACGGTACCCAGGAAGGCTGAAAATAGCACAAGGAATTATTTTATAAACAAAATATAAAATTCAACACATATGACATTTTTTCCATACCATGTTGTTATAACATTTATTAAGAAAATTAATATAAAAGGAATATTCCATTTCTATAAAAGCTACAGTAAGATCATCTCCATGAAAATAGTTTTGTCAACATGAATGTATTGACACAGAATAGTTTCTAAAATTATAATATTTTTTTTAAAAAAATAATACATGTGAAAAATTGAAAAACTGATGTACAGAATGTTTTAAAAATTAATTACAATAAATACAGCTTACAAACAATTGTTGAAAGTTTTGTTTTAAATATTTCAACAAGAATAATTTTAGTTATAACAAGAATAATTTATTCATTTTTTTCCACAATAAATAATTTGTTGCTTAACATTTTTACTAAACAGTAAAATTTTTATCTAAATACAGTGGTGGCAAAAAGTCCTGAACACACTCATTTTTTAGCATAATTTTTATGTTTGACTTCATTTTTCGTTGTGAAATTATCACACTATCTTAAATATTGTTATTGATTTTAATGTATTTTTTTATGCTGATTTCAAATCTATTACTAGTTTCTTAATGACTAAAACAATTTTTGTAGTAAAGCTGCCTGAACACAATAATGTGAAATATGTGCAGAATAAAACAATATAGAATAACATAATATGCAAAGAAAAATAACACGAAAATTGACAAATACAGTATATTTAATAAGCATTTTTAAAATTACATTGTTGTCACATGTTAGAAAATCAATATTTTATGGGCCAGCCATTTGCTTTAATTACGGCTCTACATCTTTTTTGGCATGGAATGCACCAATTTCAAAAGAAGATCTTTTGAGGTAATACGGTTGAAGGAAAATATTAAAGCTGATAAAGTACCATGTGGCCTTTCTACTGTTGTGAGAACTTTGAAAAGATTTTCTGAAACAAATTTTATTGCGGACAGGGGGCGATCAGGTCGACCAAGAGAAACATCTTTACGTGAAGACAAGTTATTGCACAGAATTTAATTTCAAACAGGAAGCTTAATTCCTCGCAAATTTTGAAACAATGGACTTTGACAACAAATGTGAGTGTGTGCCCAAGAACTGTTAGAGGAAGACTGCTGGAAATTGGGTAACGAGGCTGTAAAGCGTGCCCAAAACCATTACTGACTGAATTTCAACGCAAGAGGCGATTGACGTGGGCAAGGGAACATTCATTATGGACTATTAAAGACTGAGAAAAGTTAATATTTAGTGACGAGAGTCAGTTTTGTATTTCAGGCAACCAAAGTAGTGCCTATGTAAGACGACGCACTCATGAGGAATTCAGCCCTCAGTGTCTGAAGCCCACAGTAAAGTACCCGACTAAAGTGATGGTATGGGGTTGCATGTCTTCTCATGGTGTTGGAAGACTTCACATTGTTAGCGGAACAGTGAAAGCCATGGATTACATTGAAATACTACAAAATAAATTGCGACCAACTGCGAGAGATCTTTTTGGGAATTAGTCATGGATTTTTCAGGACGATAACACCCCTTGTCATCGTGCAAAGGTAGTCCAGAAATGGTTGAAAGACCATACTGTGAATAGATTGAACTGGCCAGGACAGTCTCCCGGCCTTAATCCGATAGAGAACTTATGGTTTAAAATTGGTTATGAAATTTCAAAGAAAAAACCTTCAAACAAACGTGAATTAATTGAAGCTTTAATATTTTCCTTCAACCATATTGTCATGAAAGATCTTCTTTTGAAATTGGTGCATTCCATGCCAAAAAGATGTAGAGCCGTAATTAAAGCAAACGGCTGGCCCATAAAATATTGATTCTCTAAAATGTGACAACAATGTAATTTTAAAAATGCTTATTAAATATACCGTATTTGTCAATTTTCGTGTTATTTTTCTTTGCATATTATGTTATTCTATATTGTTTTATTCTGCACATATTTCACATTATTGTGTTCAGGCAGCTTTACTACAAAAAATGTTTTAGTCATTAAGAAACTAGTAATAGATTTGAAATCAGTATAAAAAATACATTAAAATCAATAACAATATTTAAGATAGTGCAATAATTTCACAACGAAAAATGAAGTCAAACACAAAAATTACGCTAAAAAATGAGTGTGTTCAGGACTTTTTGCCACCACTGTATTTCCTAACAACTAAATATCCATTTCTTAAACAAAATATTATGCTCCATTTAATTGCAACTTGTTTTAAAATAATATTCTTCTCCTCTCAACTTGAAGTTTGAAGCCTTACAAAATGCAAATTTTGAATTTCATACAAATCTAGTTTCTTGAATAGGTACTCTGTACTAATTATAAATTACTAGTTTCACTTGAACTTAATGTCTAACATATTTTTATACACATATTTAAAAAATTATGTTTAAACATTATATTATCATAGTAATTTAAAATACCAAATAGCAACTTACTGGATCTCCAAGGACAGCAACTTCTATGGAATCCGTGGAAGCACAAATTAAGATATTCCTGTAAATATATACATATTAAATTATTTACAAAAAATACCATTTATCTAAATGTATTTCAAAACCAGAAAATGTATTTTTAGTGAATGCAATTACATGCAACATAATCAAAAGAAATTTTATACACAAACTACTTTATGTAAAATATGATAACTATTATTATTTTTCCTCGCATAGTATTTTTAAACAATTATTTTATTCTTATTGGCAAAATTCATTTCATTTTTTAAAAAATCTAATTTAGGTGTTTTTGTACACTGATTATCTGTATTCTTTAAAAATAAATACTTATATTATGTTTGGTGAATAAATGGCTAAGGAATCTTTTTTTTTTTCCCAGACTACTAAATAAAAATAGTATAGCTTAAATTATTATTTATTCTAAAAACTTTTCCACTATTTATATCAAATAAGTGATATTTCACCAAATTTTATTTCAGCTGGAATTTCAAATATCTAGTGCACCAGTTAAAAATTATATCACAGACGAATTATGGACTCAGCTTACTTACCACGTGGCTTCATGGTGAAGCATATATCTTTGAAGTTCATTAGTGGAATTTCCAAGACAAACATCATAATAGTTTATGTAAACAACAGGTGCACCTTTCTGTAATAAATATACGTATGTATCAATAGAAATTGAAAGAAAAGTATCTTTTTAAATAAAATTATAATCAGCAATTTGATAACTAATTATAATAAAAATGAGCATGAAAAATGAATTTTTATAACAATGTTACTAATAGTAAATAATGACACTTTTTGTGGATTATCAAAACAATACTGATGAATTTTGACGTCACCCCCCCCCCCATCTTTAAAATAATTTATAAGGTACTAAATTATTTATTAAATGTATACATGTCTTAACATACTTTGTAAGCTTTTAAGTCAGTGCAATAGAGTTAAGAATAATTTTAGTAGCATATATAAATTATACAGCCAATTGTAAAATGCAGGCAAGTTTTTTTTAAACAAATGCCATTTCAAATTGCTTATGAGTTTATTACAATATTTAACATTCAATCTTAACAATTTGATTTCCTAAATATAATTTCATAGCATACAAATATAAACATCTGCATTTTCAAGATAAAATATGGTACTTTTGAAATAGCTTTTCTTTTGCTGTTGGCAGATCCAATAACTAATATTAAAAAAAAAAAAAATGAACATAGACAAAAAAGGATATATATTAAAATATATAAGTAAGACATGAAATTGAAACAAATGTTCCAGTTGCATTTTAATATTTATTGAAATGCAACTGAAACTCATGAATACTTGCCACAAAACAATAACATCGTGTTCCAGACTTTGGCACAATTTTATTACCATGGTTCTAATAATGCTCAAAGATTGAAATAACATGAAAATAACCATTTAGTATACAAAATAAGATATAATATGTAAAAAAAAATATACATTGCAAAAAAGAAAATTAAGGAAAAAAGTTGACACATTTGATTCAAAAAGAAAATTCAATTTGAAAGTAACTCAATTTCTTCCAATTAAGATTTTTTTATATTATTAATTATCTATACAAATAAAAATAAATGTTTGTCTCTTATGCCTTCCTAAACCATTCCTCCGATTGCGTTGTAACTTTGGGGAATGGTTGGACGCATGTGCACGAAGGCTTCTGAGTTAGTAAAATTGACCCTTAAGGAGCATTAGAGATATAAATTCCTGTTTTTGAACTATTAGACCTACAAACTTGAAATTTGGTAGGCCTGCTCCATTTCTAAAGTTGAGATTTGCTACACAAGGGGTTTTACAAAAACTGAACTCCAAGGGGTGTCACTGGGGCTTAAGGGGTGCCATATATAAATATTCCCATTTTTGAATTATTAGACCTATCTTCCTCAGTGACTCAACAGCCCTTGGCCTTCTTCCTACAAGTGTTCTCCAATTCCTAGTAATCAAAACTAGGAAATCTTTTTCTAGGCCATCAATCCAACTAAGATTTGGCCTGCCCTTTCCTTGTGTGCGAATTGGTTGAGCATTGAAGACTTTTTTAGTGGTGTGGTCTTCGTTCATTCTGACCTGCCCATTTAACTCGTACTTTGATGCAGTTAACAATGTCAGATTCTTTATATGATTGATAGAGCTCTAAATTAATTATTAGACCTACATGCCAGAAATTTGATTGGCCTGTTCCTTTTAATGGAGAAGAGATCTGCTAAAAAATTTGTTTCGAGAATCGACCCGAAAGGTCATTGCGAAGGTATAAGGGACATTACAGATCAATATTGCCGTTTTTGAACTTTTAAGACGAAATGCTGACTTGAAATGCTGTTTGCACTGTTGTTTTTTTGTTTTTTTTTTAAATATAGATACACAAATTGACTTATTGACTCTTATTGGAGGGGGGGGGGGAGTTGCTGGGACTTATTTATAAAAAAAATTTCGTTATTGAACTACTACTTGCCATAATGAAATTTAGTATGCAAGCTACTTTTGTTGAATGGAAATTCACATCTATGGGGAGAGTGAATCTTTTGCGGTATATTCATAAAAAAATATCTGTTTTCAAACTACTACACCCATAGTGAAATTTGGTATGTATGTCTCTGTTGTTGAACCGAGCGGGTTTGTTGAATGGGTCTTACAGAAATCAACTCTCAAAAGTGGTAACTGGAGCTCATTGATAAAAAAAATACCCTTTTTGATCTATTAGATTTAGACTTGAAATTGGCAAGCATGTTTATTTTATTAAGTAGAGATCCACTAAAATTGGGTTTTGTGGAAATTCACTTGGGAGGGTGTTACGAAAGAGTAAAAGATAATTCTACTTCAATTTTAGAAATCATTATTTGGAAGTTCTGTCCTTTTTTAAATCAAGAATTATAGGAACATTTTTCAATACAATCAAATTCTTAATATACTAAGATATCAATAATTTATATATATTCATATAACATTATAAAATACCCAGCGAAGCGGGTGGGTAACAACTAATTAAAAAATAAAAATTGTATTTATAAAATTAAAAATTTAGCCTTTTTGTCCATTGACTTTGTTGTAACAGGTCTCATGTTTTAGATTTTAATAACAATTTCCTCTTCTAACTTAAGGGATAGTTAATGTTATACCTCATTCTTTTGTTTACGGTAATCCGATTTTATACATTTATTATTGTGTGGTATTTTTGATTTATAGCAATTGATTAAATACTGTTGTAAAACTACAGGTAGTTAAAACACAAATGTGACATTACAATACAATTTAATATTGATTAAATATTTAAGTTTTATGGTTTCTCATGAAATGATAATAAATATTTAGGAAAGATGTAAAAAAAATACCAAAGTTTCAAAATTAAAATTTGTAAGAATAAAAATAAAGAAAATCACATTATTATAGTTAATCAACACTATTAAAATTCATAGGTAAACAAACAGATGTATCTATAAGCGTCTATCTTCTCATGAACTGCAAAACGCAGAAACTCGTCGAAGGTATCAAAAGATCAGCAGTGATTCAAGCGATTCATTTCCGATTTTATGAATGACCATTTATATTCCTAATATTGCGATTAGTTGAAAAAATATTAATCAAAAACCTTAAAACGCATAATTGTTTCACCCCTTCGTGCTGTTTATTCCGCTATGCTCGGCAATGCAAAATGAAGAACAAAGGGTTGGAGTTTTGACATATTTGAAACAGCAATCTAATTTTTCTATCAAATTCAGACAAAAAATAATTACAGATCGGAAAGATTATTTGTTCTGCCATGATACAGTATAAATTTTTTTTACAAAATAACTATTTTCTATTTTTTAGGATTTTTTCTAAAATGAATCAAAATTGATGCATTTTTATGAAAATTATTTTTAAATTGTTCCGTATCACCCACTGATCAAAATTTTGCTTTCATTTTTGGTGTGTGCACTGATTTTGAATTTAATTTTCAAGCACTTAATGCATTTTTTTTATTTTTAAATTTTTATTTTTATTAATCTATTTTTTATTATTTTTTTCTTAAGTATTTTATTTTAACAAAGAGCAAAAGTCATAACATTACAGTCATTCTAAATCCTAATGATGAGAGGTTAAAGCTCAAATGAGCAAGGCACTCTGGTCATCCCCCCCAGAGGACTAAACTGTTAGGTATGAATTTCTAATTGCTTTAATGAATTGACATTCTGTACTAAAATAAAACATGCTTTGCTCTTTTAGAATCAGTCAATTAAAAAAAATGACATCTTTTTTATACAAATTTTTAAAAAATACTGAACATTTTAATTAAACATTTAATAAGTTCGTAATTTATGAAGGTTTATCCCACGAAATGTTGTTTTTTTTATTGCTTTAAATTAATAATTCTTTAACTACAACAAAACAGTTTTTTTTATAAGTCATTGATCAAAATTTTAAGATAAATCTTATGTCCAGGGGGAAGGGGTGGAAAGAGAGAAAATAGTTCTACACTCAAAAAAGCCACTATAATGTCGGGCTATTGGGAGATAAATGAAATGTGTCTGACATCAGAAAGATTAGGAAGAAATTTCGAAAAAGGGAAATGTAATGACGTTAATGTAGAAATCACACACACCAGGAAGTGCTGACCCCGATAAGGGAAGGGGAATTTCCATGGCAATATGTTATGCATTTGAATATGTCCGTGCAATGCCAGGTTAAAAGGAGGGGAAAGAAACCTGTCTGACAGTGAAAAATGAAACAACTTTGAAAAAGGGAATTTTAATGACATTGTTATAGCAATCATTCACATCAAAGGCATACACACCCACACAGAAGTAAGTGCTAGCGTCATGAAGAAAAGAGAAAATTCCTATGGGGATTAAGTTATACACTTAGTAAAAGCCAGTGCAATGTTGGGCCATGCAACTAATACAAAATAATTACTGAAAAATAAGTACATTAAAGAATAAAAAACAAATTAATCAAAAAGTCACACTTTAAAAATAAAATTGAAGAAATTTATTTACAAAAACTAATTGGTTGAGGATTTATCTATACATTGTATAATTCTTAAGATAAACAAAAAAAAAAAAAAAAATTTTTTAATTCTTACTGGAGTTGATACTATAAACAAATATGGAGAGACATTTTTGCCTTCTGGCATATAGACAACAGCAAACTGTGCAGTAGATAGCCAGCATATATTAGCAACTGAAAAAATAAAAATAAAGATTTATAATTACGAATATTTTGTTCAATATTATATAGATAAAATAATAAGTATGTGGAAGAATTTAGTTTTTATTAATTACTTCTAAGTATATTCATTTTTCTGTAAGTGTAAATAATTCATTACAGCAACTTTCATAACACTCCTTTGTTTCATCAATTCTTTATATAAATTCTAAAGACAAGTATTTCTTTACCAAACAGAAATATGTGTACGTTAATCATATTCTTACCCAATAATTTTTCATTTAAATTTGGAGGAGGAATACTTTTTACTTCTTGCAGATTTGGCTTGTATTGAGCAAAAGACCCATCTCTTTTGCCAACAACTAACTGCTTGCCTTTGGGACTCCAACATGCTAACAACAAAAAATAAGATAATTGGTTGATAAAATGTCATAAATAGTTTATTTAACAGATTTACACAAATAAATGTGTGAGATTATAAGTTATACTATGGAGTAATACAGCTATTAAGAATGAGAAAAAGAATTAGACCAGAGAAATATGCTAGTTATTCACACAATAAAACAGCTTTTTCCAAGATCAAAAGTATCCAGTAAGTACTTTTTATGGATAAAAATAAATAAATAATTATTTTGCTTCTCATCCCAATATTCCATAATAACATAATAAATTGTTCAAAGATTGCCTTTTTTTTAAAAAAATATTTCATTTTTTTCAATAAAATTCCAATATTATTCGAAGAGATACCATCTGAAATCCAACTAATCAATATGGCAACTTAATATAAATTCAAATCATTTTTAATTTAATTTATTTATTGCTTTTAAATGTAAAATCAAAACATAATACGAGTTATTTTTTACAACTGATTAACTCTTTAAATTTAAGAAACGGTTTATAACAGAAATCAAATAGAAATTTTAAGAAGGAAATTTTTACGAAAAATTTAGAGAATATGGTTTTTTAATTCACTGTAACTGAATAAATAGAAATTACAAGTTAACTTCATACTAACAATTCACCATTAGAGATTAATCATCAAAGATTTCATGAATTATGGCAATGATATCCTAAACATTTTAAAATGATATCCTAACATAAACAAAATGTTATTGAAATTCATCAGAAGCTGCAATGATAGGAAGGGAAAGGGAGGTGAATTTTAAAAAAAAATGAAATTTACACTTAAAATTTCAACTCTATTAAATAAGTAGCAAATTATATATGAATTGAAATAAGTCAAAGTTGTGACAAAAGTATCTAAAAAAGTATAAGATGTGTACAAAATAAATATGAATTCTCCCTTTTAAATTAAAAAAAAATATATTGGAAGAAGTAATTAATTCTTAAAGAAAAGATGATATTCAAATTAAGAATGTATGAAAGAGTGTATTGTTTTGATTTTATGATATTTCAGTGCTGTGTTGTGGCTGTATTTATAATTCCACTAACACCAATTAACTCAAAAAAATAGTAAATTTAACTAACAAATTAAACAAACATAGTAGAAACTTAAATTAAAACTCATAAGTCTTAACAAAATCTTCAATGACCGGTGGAACAGATGAAAATAGAGTACAATGAACACACTTTCTTAAGTTCATAATATAATTGGCAGAAGTAGTTCAGATTCTGCCAACAGGTGATGATGATTAATATATTGATCTCCACAATAGCATATTTTATGAAAACTGGCCCTTGACCATTTCTTCATTTTTTAAATATTTCTGATATTAAGCAAAATAAAACAGGCCCTTGACCATTTCTTCATTTTTTTAAATATTTCTGATATTAAGCATATAAACAAACCTGCAGTAGCTTTAGCACTGGGCAGACTTCCCAGTACATTTGAGTTCAATCCAGAGAGCTCTTGAACACCTAGACTTCCGTCAGTCATACAGTAGGCATATATATTCTCAGAAACAGGATTCCACACGAACTCTCTTAACTTCGAAGCTCCCCTTGACAATTGAACATTTGAAAAAGGCACAGGAGTTCTATTCTAAAAATTGTAAAAATGACAACAACAAAAAATTAATAGAGTTTGATAAAACTTCACACAAAAATTAGTCAATTTTTTTAAGGAAGATCAAATACTACAATTATTTAACTTTAAATATGTTTAATTTTAGATGGTATGTAGAAAATCTAATAAAATTGGATAAATCAAAGTTTTTGATGTGTAACATCTTTACTCTCGATTGCTGGATATTTGTTGGAGTGATTTCGTGAAAAGGGACGGAAATGCGTAACAGGAAGTCGGGGGAAGCGTGCGCTGTTTGATTTGACCAATTCAGCGCCTTGGGGTGTCTCTTCGCTAGCCTCGTCAGAGGGTCCAACTGTAGTAGCAATTAAGACGCTCACCTACCGCACATACCAGCAAGTCTTATTAGACTACATTCAGAATAAACTTGTGATTCTTAGGCTCAATTGTCGAAGTCTCAGGGCTCGTTGTGTGTGAAATCTGAGGATATATTTATTTTGTGTAAACTAAATATTAATAATTATATTTCCTGGCAAGCGTCTGACAAAGCTCATCATTCTTAAAAAAAATAGGAGTAAGTAATATGGAATTATATGAATAAATATTTAAGTGCATATCATTTTCATACTTTGAGGTAATTCCTGTCACTGTCAATATAATATTTTTAGTTGTGATTAAAAAAAACTAACTAATTAAGTAAACAGGTATTTTTGATTTTCTCTAATATTTCTAATTTTCAAGCATGCGCTTGATGGTGTCTCTTCGCTACCCTCGTCTAGGGGTCCAACTGTAGTAGCAATTAAGACGCCCGCCTACCGCACATACCAGCAAGTCTTGTCATTTTGGTGGTCGCATACATTTCTCCGAATCAAACCGTTAAAAAAATTAAAGATTTCCTGCATTTTGTACTTTTACCGAAGGTGGTTCTGCTCTTTTTAAAAAAAACTATCACTCGCTTCCCATGATTTTGAGTGGTGATTTTAACGTTAACTTCAGTTTGCCTGAAAGATGAACTCAAGATCAAAATGTTTCGACAACTAACAGTGGTATTGTTATTGACACCGTTTTTCAACGATTTTTAAATACTTTGAAATCACAAGTATATGTGTCATACTTTAGTTTTCATAAATCTATTGTCTCCGCTCTTCCTCAAATTGAACAATAATAAATATTTTTGATAACAAATTGCATTACTCCTTGTGTTAATTAAATAAAATTTTCATTAAAGATATAATTATTCGATAGAAAATTATTTCCAGTCATAACCGATTCATTTCTTTCAGGATTCAAGTCACTATTGCGTATTTACCATGATAACAAGTCAGATGTTACACATCATATGCGACTACTATAAGACTCATTTCTTTTTTTTAAGAGAGTTCCATATAATTTTTAAAACCTTCTGAGAAAAAAAAATTAAAGTAGATGTAAAATCTGTTAAAGCAAATATTTTAAATAATATAATATATTAAAAGATATAAATATTTAAGAAATGGAAAATTAAATAATAGAATTAAAATAAAGAAATGCTCTAGTTTTTGACAAAAAAGCATACAAAATAAAAATAAAAACTGATTAAATTATTAACTGTATTATCAAAATATTCATATAAACCTAAGGTAATTCCAAAACTAAGGCCAAAAAGTATGGTGCTTTACTTTTTCATGCAATTTTAATGGTGGCAAATTGGGAATTTCTTCCATTTTACTTTAAATAAATGATTTCATAAATTTTTCATGTTCCACAATGACTTGTCACATTTTTTTCTTACTACTCAATTCTTCTTTCGGCCTCAAATAATTTATATATCTATATATATAAAGGAGAAAAGCGACTCACTCACTGACTGACTGACTAATCACTATATCTCTGTAACTATTCAAGCTACAGACTTGAAATTTGGTAGACATGTTCCTTTCATAGAGTAGACATCCACTAAGAACGGATTTTCCGAAATTCGAAATGCAAGGGGCGTAACGAGGGGTTAAGGGGCGTTAGAAATAATTGTTTCCATGTTTAAACTACTCGATGAACAATCTTGAAGTTGGGTAAACAGATTCCTTTCATAGAGTAGAGATCCGCTACAAAATGAGTTCAGTGAAAATCGACCTCCAAGGGGCATTGCAGGGGCCTTAGGGGGAGTTATAGATGATGATTTAAATTTTTAAACTATTTGATACACTGTCTTTAAATTTGATTAACAGCTTCCTTTCGTAGAATAATGGTCAGTTACAAAACGGGTTATGTGAAAACACACCTCTAAGTGGCGTTGCAGGGGATTAAGGGGCGTAATAGATAAATATATCAGTTTTTAAACTACTTCACCTACCTGCTTGAAAATTGGTAGGCAAGTTTCTTTCAAGGAGTAAACATCTGCTTCAAAATGGATTTTGGGAAAATTGACCTCCAAGGGGTGTTGCAGGGGGGGGGTGTTAAGGGGCGTTATAAATTCTGATTTTTAAGCTATTAGATGTACAGTCTTGAAACTTAATAAGCAGATTCCTCTCATAGGGTAGAGATCCGCTACAAAATGCATTTCGTGAAAATTGCCCCCAGGTGGCGATGCGGGACTTAAGGGGCGTTATAGATAATTATTTCCATTTTTAAACTATTAGATCCACAGTGTTTTTATTTGATAAATAGATTTCTTTCATAGAGTAGAGATCAGCTATAAGATGGGTTTTGTGAAAACAGACCTCTAAGTGGCGTTGTGGGGGATTAAGGGGCATAATAGATAAATATTTTTGCTTTTAAACTTCTTGACCTACCCGCTTGAAAATTGGTAGGAATGTTTCTTTCATGGAGTAAATATCCACTACAAAATGGGTTTGGGGGAAATTGACCCCCAAGGGGCGTTGCGAGGGGTTAAGGGCACACATAAATAATTATTTCTATTTTTAAAGTATTATACGCAAAGTCTTGAAATTTGGTAAACAGATTCCTCTCATAGGATAGAGATACACTACAAAATGGGTTTCGTGAAAATCGACCCCTAGGTGGTGATGCGGAGGCTCAAGGGGCGTTATTGATAATTTTTTTGCATTTTTAATTTATTGGATGCACTGTCTTCAAATTTGGTAAGAAGATTCCTTTCATAGAGTGCAGTTCCCCTACAAAATGGGTTTTGTGAAAACAGACCCCCAAGTGGCGTTGCGGGGGCACAAGTGGCGTTATAGATAATTATCCCCATTTTGAAACTATTAGACGTACAGTCTTGAAATTTGATAAACAGATTCCTTTCGTAAAGTAGAGAACCACTACAAAATGGGTTTCGCGAATATCAACTACCAAGTTTAATTTCGGGAGATTAAGGGGCATAATCAATAAATATTTCCATTTTTAAACTATTAGATCTTCCTGTTTGAAAATTGGTAGGCATGTTCTTTTCATGGAATAGAGTTCCCCTAACAAAGAGTAAAATGAAAATTGACCCCTAAGGAGGGTTGCAAGGGGTCAAGAGGAGTTACAGGAAAAAAATCCTGTTTTTAATTGTTAGACCCATATACTTGAAATTTGTTAAGCATGTTTCTTTTTGTTGAATAGGGATCCACTAAGAATGTATTTAACGGAAATCAACTCCTGGGGGGGGGGGGTTACTGGGACGTATTGACAAAAAAATTCCTTTTTTCGAACTACTTTTTCAATTCCTACAAGGACTATAATTATGAAATTTGGTTTGCATTTTTTTTTGTTGAATAGAAATCCGCTTAGAGCGGTTGTTTAGGAAAACGGCTCTCAACGGGATTATGGGGATATTGATAATAAAACTTTCGTTTTTTTCTGTTAGATTTAGACTTGAAATTTGGCTTGCATGTTCACTTTACGAAGTAGAGATCCACCGAAAATTGGTTTTGCAGGAATCCACTTAGTTATAGGGCTACGAAAAAGCAAACATCATTCTATACTTTAATTTTAGAGATTTTTAGAAAATACAAATTAGATGGGTTCGGCCCTATTTTTTTTAATCAAGAGGCAACAGTTACATGTATATTATATTTTTCAATACAATCTAATTATTAATACTAGGACATATATATCAATAATTTATATATATACATAAACATTATAAATTTATAAAACATCATAGAATACCCAGCAAAGCGGGTGGGTAACGGCTATAGTGTATATATATATATATATAGCAGTAAATAAATTAAAAAGAAGACTAATAAATCCCAAGAATCTTAAGATCAGACCGGAAGAACATATATATATATATATATATAATGAAAATTTCTCTACAAGAGACAGTTGAATAAACATGATTAAAGCTGAAAAGAATTGAAATTGGAAGATAATCAGACAACAGAATTTAAAAGGAAATATGAAAAATTAAAATAATAGCTTATTAAAATGCTAGCCAACATGGTCGCCATCACAAATATGATCACCAAAAATGATACCAACTTGGCTCTATCACCAAGTTTCAATGGAATCGCCATTATAATATAAGGAACGGAGTTGTCATGAATATTACAGTTTTAGCATAAAATAAATACAACAGAGAGTAATAACATCGAATTTTACATCCAGATATAAATCTTTTACATTTTTTTAAGCTTTCATTACACAAAATTTGTAACAATATAATATTATTTAAAAAATAGAAAATGATAGAAAGTTACTTACAGAATCAGCAAAAGCAGCTATATCATAGAAATCAGCCACAACAGATGAATTTTTCTCCACACAAACTGCGAGGGTTTTTTGGTCTGCACTCAAAGACAGCAAAACTGGTGTATCACAAGGTACAATTTGGCAGAAATAATTTTCTTCAAAACTTTTATTTTCTTTATCTTCATCCAAATCCAATATGTTTTCTAATTTCAACACTTTAAAACCTGAAGATTAAAATGGATTCAGAGTGATTTTATTTATTAGACAAATAAATTTTAAAACTTGACTTCATTCAGGTATAATCATAATCTATTTTATTTTCAATTAAAAAAAAGTTGGTGTCACTTGCACTTTCTATCTTCAATATCATTTACTTTACTAAAAGGCTTTATTTTAGATTTGAATTGAATTCCCGTTATTCTAGAGTTAAGAAATGAATATTTGCAATGAATCTCAATTTTGACAACTCAGTTGGTATCTAAATTTTCTAACTTCCTCTTCACATTATACTGAGATTTTAAGGCTAAATTCCATTTAGCATAGTGTTCCTGAGTCATTTTTTAACAGGGTGAGTGATTTTGGGGTTTATTGGCGCAAGAGCCGATTTCGGCTATACTGCGCCAAACATTTGTTTTAATATCTGTGGTCTAGACGGGAAGAGAAAGAAAGAATGAATTGAATGACAAGAAAGAGGGCCGAAAATAGAGAAGGATCACTAGGGTACCCTGGGTTCATGAAGCCCGTGTTTACCAAAGACAGTAAACCCCGTGGGAAAAGGAAAAGATCACTAGGGCACTTCGGGATTGTGACACCCGTACTCACCTAAAGAAGGTGAGCCCCCTGAGGGGCATTTTTTAACAGGTCTCATTCATAAAATCAACTTAAATTTATCTATTGGAAGATTGCATCTAAAAAAAGTGAAGTCTTTAGCATAAATTTTTAAAACAATTTAAACATTTCAAAATTTATTTGGAACAAGTTTATCAGCTTTCTGTGAAACCATGATCAAATAAGCCATTTTATTCAAGCAAGCAAAATCAAAGAAGATTTTTCAGTGACTGTTTCTGGTATTAAGTTGATTTCTGGTAATTTGAGAAACAATTTTTCATGTTGCATCTTTATGTTTTCTCAAGAATTAACCATATAATTAACAATTTTCACCATAATTTCAAAAATTTTCTTTTCAACATAAAAAACAGATAAGACAGAAGGTAGTCGATAAACTCAAGTTTAACTTCTCAGACATTTTAGGCTTTAAACTTAACAGTTCTCAGACTATTTGCAAAAAAATAAATTTATGCAATTAAATGACAAATCTTACCTTTAGAAATACCCACAAATAATAATCCATATTTGCTAGCACTTGCTATCACATTAACAGGATCTACTGGTGGCTGTTCATTGGCTTTAACAAGTCTAAGAGTTCGTAATTGAACAAAGTGAAAATGCTAAAAAATAAAAGAATCAATTTCAAGTTTTAAAAACTTACACATAGAGGAAATAAAATTGGGGGGGGGGGAGATTACAAATAAGATTTTTAAACATTTTACAATATTCAGCTTTAAAACCATGTAAATATTGCTGTTATTTATTCGGGAACTAGAGAAGAATTAAGCTGTGTGTCACAGATACAATGATTAACATTGGCAACTAAATGAACATCCATAAAGGAAAGCGAGGAGTTGCAATGAATTTACGGCCAGTTGCGTCAATATGGATAAGAAGTTGTCAATGCTGGTTTATGGTAATATAACATGATCTCACTAAGCATTAGAATATGCATAGTGTATTCCTTATTGGTAACTTGATGTGCTAAAGAGAGAGACAACTTATAGTTATTTTTAGAACTATATTCTTGATATGCACATTCTAGATAAAAAGCATAATTTGATTCTTAGAAATTCTGGATTATCTGTATTAATTTCAGTCAAATGTTTTTTATTATATGTTAGCTACTAACTGTTAGGACAAACATATTATTTAGTTAAAACAAAATATAAAAGATTACATAAGGACTAAAGTGAATTAAATTTCATAGAGTAATTTATTAATGAATGTTTTTCTACACAATTAAAAAAGAAAGATTGAGTGTATAAGTCCTTAATTAAAAACTTGAAACAAATAAAAGTAGCATAAATTTTTAATAGATAAATTTAAGAGTACTAAAAATCTAACTTACAGACACTTCCTTTGGGTCAGGTCCTTCCTCAAGCATTTTTTAGGCCGATAAAAACAGCTGACAATGAAAAAAAGTAAAATGTACAAACTCTTAATACAATGTTCATATTACACAAGAAAAATAAACAAGTATTCCTCAATATTATCATTCTTTTTATTTAATAAATTATTTCTTCTGTGGAATGAAATACAGGTTACATTAAAGTAAACTAAACTGCTAATCGTAAAAAGGCTTTAGTTTGGTTTGTTGAATAATGCATTTATAACAGAATCCAAAGCTTCAAACAACTCAAGCACACAAATTCTATTCAATTTTTTAAACTAGAATGCTTCATAGATGATCAACTTTTTGAAAATACATGAATAAGGACTCATTCTCTAAGATATGTAAAACATTTCACTCTGCTTGCTTTTCAATCTATAAATCAGTTCCTTCCAACTTGAAGCTACATATTCCCCTGCTTGCTTCCTAAAGTTCAATACTCCAATCTGCAGAACCCTTTTTTTATACTGCTCTAAAAACCATACTTTACAGAATTGCTAACTACCAAAAAACAAAATTACTCCTTTTAAAAACTTTCCAGAAGAATCATCCCTTCATTATAGTCTCCTTAAAAATACTAAATAAAATAAATTGTGTTATTAATCTGAATGTTATGGAGCTGAGATGAAAAGGAAATAAAAGATTTAAGGTTTTTCTTAAAATATTCTTGTTGGTGCTAGTTTGATATCACGGGGCACGTGCCAAGATGTTGTTTATATTCGCCAAGATGGGTGATAAGATTACAATATAGTTACCTTGATATTTTTATTGTCTGATGATGTGGTTACCATGGAGATAACGCATATTAGAAATAATTTCCTTTTTAATTTATACTCATTATTAATTTTAATATATATTATGTAATTATTTTATTTATTATACAATATAAAAATACAATTATTATTATATGAAATAATCATACAATATCTGTTATTTATAAATTTTTTTATAAATATTGACTTAATATGTTTTTTATAATTATTATGTTATATGAGCATTCTTAAGTATAATTTTTATTACATTATAATACGATGATTCTTATAAATCATACTATATAAATATTACATATAATTATTAAAGTATATTATAAGATTATTATCATACACTGCATAATATTATTAGTACATGTAACATTTCTTTAAATTATATTCATATTAATTATTTATTGATTGGTCTTGGTTATTCTCAATCTCTTCCTATATTCTTCATTTAAAATATATTTCAATTATTTCAAAAAAATTATTTAAAATTATCTTCCTGACGATTTTTTTCTGCAAATTAACCATCTTGAGTTCCATTCCAGTGACAACAAACGCTGCTTGGCGTGATTCCTTTATCGCACCAAGCAGCGCTTGACGCCTTGCCTCGTGTTATCAAACTAGTTCCTTCTTGTTCTCTGCCGAATATATTGAAATAAACTCTGGCAGTCTATACTGTCTAGACATCAAAGACATGAAAAAGATTTAAAACAGTTCAAAGGGTACATACTTTTATCTCTCTCTGAAGTCCAACACATCTATTCCCAAAAAGTTAAGCAATATGTTCATTTCAATATTTTTTTACAAAATCATACATTTAATTCTCTACTGAACTCAGTGATGTGATACATCAATGCTGTCCACTAGTATTATCTTAGGCAGTGTTTTCCTCTTAAAGTTTCAAAAAAGGAGAGGCACGGAAAGAAAAAATCTTGAAGAAATTATGATAAACAGACTAGAAAATGTCCATTTAGTAATTTACAGCTTATAGGGACTTTTCTATACAGAGAAGCTATCAATACTTATGCATAATATTAATTCTAAAGCTTTTTAAGAGCTTTAAATTTAACACAGTTGATAGTTAAAACCAAATGTAATTGATACACATTATACATTTATTACAAAGAAAAAAGGAAAAATCAGAACTTTCAATATATAATAAAATATAAATCTTTCCCCGTCCTCTTAGTCTTTTTAATATTAAAAATTAATTACTTTCCTTATACAGAGGAATCTTGCTTATATATAACAAGTGTAATTCATTCAAAAGCTTTCTTGTAATGCAAAACACTTATTATGGGAGATGCTCGTCAAGCAAGGGGAACTAGTTCAATATCACTAAGCAAGGCACCAAGAGCTGCTTGGCACCATAAAGGAATCCCGCCAAGCAGCGTTAGTTGTCGCTGGAGTGCCCCCCCCCCCATTCAAGAGCAGTAAAACATCATCAGGAAGATAATTTTAAAGAATTGTTTTGAAATGCATTGAAATATATTTCAAATGAAGAACATAGGAAGAGATTGAAAATAACCAAGATATTGATCAATAAATAATGAATGTAAATATAATATAATAAAAAGTTAAATGTACTACTAATAATATTTTTATACACTATGATTTAATAATAATTATTATATATAATAATAATCATAATATAATTTAATAGTAATTATAAAAAAGAATAGTCATCATATTGTAATATAATAAAAAATATACATAAGAATACTCATATAACACAATATATAATAATATTTATAAAAAATATAATAATTTTATAAATAACGAATATTATATGTTAACATTCTTAGAATGTTATATTGCAGCCAGCCGACTGGGTGGTGTAGTTGGTTTGTCACTGGCCTTCTGCACCCAAGGTTGCAGGTTCGACCCCGGCCCAAGTCGGTGGATTTTCATGATGCAGAAAATCGACAGCAGCCATGTCGTATGATTACGTGGCATGTAAAAAATCTCTTGAAGTGCCCGTTTGGCTTGGGTGCTCTCAGCAAAATTAAATTCCTACGTTCAATTTCGCATCGTCAGAGCTCAGGTGCCTCCATCTGGGGAGGGAACTGGGCATCAAAATTACTAGTGACAATTGGTGTCGCCTATACGGTGCCGCACTTAAAAGTGATACCAGCTTCTGGGGAATGTACTAGGTCTGCAAAGGTAAAAAATACCAATACGCAGCCCGATTGGGAAAAAAATATATATATTGCAGCCAAAATTTTAAAAAAAAAACTTTTAATAAAATTTTTGCACAACATAATAAAAAAAAGTAAAAATAATTGTTTTATTTCTCTTCTCTAACATATACATTTCTCTTCTATTAAAAAAATATTTTTTTATAAATGTGACAAAAAATTATTTCATTCCCCTTTATTCTCTCAATTTCATTTTTTAAACAATTAAATTTGCAAATCAATTTACCACACATTTTATTATAAATATCAAAGACATTTTTGTTGATTATTTTTAGCTGAACAAAATTCTTTGCTATTATAGTAAAAAATTACAAAAATGTGCATTACAATGAGACAAAAAATTAATATATGTTAACTCACTAGATATATTACATTTGTGTGTTTCTAATTTAATAATATAATAATAAACTAATCTAATAAATATACTACCAAATTTAATTTGTGAGTATTTAAATTTGAGGCAAAGGTTCAAATACCTTTCAAAACACACACTTTGTTATTTGTTTTACTTTCTTCTTTGATATTCTTTTTAATTTTCTATATCTTTTTAATGTCAGCTAATCCCAGTATAAGCTGAAAGTATACTTTTCTTTTTCACAAATTTACACAAAATTTGAAATTTATATAAGCATAATTTTAAAAAAAAAATCCAGTATATTTCAAACATGTTACCATGAGGGCAAAGTGGTTAAAATATTTTCTAATCAAATATCTTAAAGTACTTTTTCATTTCAAAGGGGTTGGGTATAAAAATGCAACAACAAAAAAATCAACATCACATTGCGTAAAAAAAAAACCTAACATTTTTCCAGTTAAAGTTTTGTATGGGGGATGTCAATTTCTTTTGGCGACCAAATTCGATCCCCATGCTACTTCACTTAGCGATAGGTGTCCGGAAGCCAAAATAAATTCGATATCTCATCATAATATCTATATAAAAATCACCAAATCAAAAGGCTCCTCCCTATACTACACTTGAGCCCATTTTTCCTTCAATGTTCGTAGCAATTAAAAAATTTCATGCCTCCTCACTAAAATAATAATTTCAGAATTGAATCCCTAATGGAGATTATAACTATGTTTTTGGTGCATAATTTGAGGAAAGAAAAAATTTAACCATCACCAACAGCGAGCCAAAATGGAAAGGTACCCAATTCAATATACCAAGGGGAACTTAATTTATTTGACATCTTTGGCGACGGGAGAAAAAATGGTGCCCAATTGTGCCAACAGCTCAGTTGTGTATGTGAGAGTATGTTGCACTTTTACCCAATATGACAGTAATTTGCCAAGTTATCGATAAATAAAGATGTGTACTTTATTAGGGTCAAACCAATTGCAAATGTTTTAAAAATTAACACAAAACACCTTTAAGACAATCAATCCTATTTCAGCGAACAACAAAAATCACACATAGATTGCAATCTAATTACAAAAGCACCAAAAGTTTTTAAGGATCAAGATAAAGCATAGTCTACAAATATATATTTTGAAAGAGGACAATTTTTTTAAAAAAAAAAATCTGTTCGACATTTAACAACACCATCAAATTCGTCATAGAAAGCAAATACAGGCATGACAAACAGATAAGCAATTAAAAATTTCACTGATTTATACAGACATATATTTCTCACTTAATCTTACTTTTAAAACTTACAATTACATTCAACACTTAGTAAACGATGTCAATTTTACGTATTCATTTGTCAACGCTTAAAATCTTCAATTTGTTTTTAGTTTCATTTACCATCAAAATTTGTATTTGGTAATATATCTATTCACTTCAGTTTGTTTTACTGTAGATATTTGGATTATTATGTCATTTTTTAAACTTATATAAACTGCGTAATATGCCATTTTGGTAACGAAAGAGATCAAATATTCAAGGCATCGTAAAAAAAATTATTAATTTTCAATGAAAAGCTGTCATTTAAAAATGTAATAAACATTAACAATTTTAATTTTTAATTTATTTGTTGATTTGAGAATGGCAATATTTGTTTCGCGTGCCTTTCAGAGCGTTGTGTGTTTAGTTTTGTTATTTGATCGGTGTTGGATTACATTAAAGTATTACGCAGAATTTAAATAATAAAAAAAATCTAACATTGCTTCATATCTTAGCTAACATTTTTTATGTACAACAAGTTAATTTTACAATTTTTTGAAAATTTAATTTATTTTGCTGTATGAATCTCTTTACAAAGTGCATGGTCTTTGAGTGTTTTTTGAAATCTTTGTTTTTAAATTTTTTTTTGTGTAATGTCATATCTTTTTCACAATGAGATGTCTAACATTATATATGTTCTGTGCTTAAAGGACTGTAATTAATTTAATTCGCTTATTTTGTAAAGTTTTAAATTTATAAATAAAGTTTCTTTCGCAAAAATACAAAATATTTTCTGAACGAGTTAATATTTATAAAATTGTCTAATTTTGTATAAAAATAAAGTATTAATTCTCGTTGTCAGAAATTTATATATAATCTTTTTAATCGTGTTGATTTTGCAAACTGACAAATTCTATGTTTTTTATAATCATTACAAATATAATTATTTGCAATATTCAAAAGATATTAAATAAAATTTTAAAAAATTAATTAAAAATTGTTCGTAATGTGTAGTTTATGTTTTGATTATTTATTGCAAAAAATTTAATGTTTGTCATTGTAATGTATTGATGTGGGTTTTTTTCTTCACTAATTAAGTATTTCAAATTGTCATTAATTTCAATTATTTATTTTATTTCACCTGCCAAAAAAATATTCCAGGTTGCTTAAAAGAATTATTTTGTAATGTTATTACATTGTGTGCTATACTCTTGTTATATTTAATTCAAGTAAATACTGCAAAATAAATGCATAATTTTTAATTTATATGAAATAAATAAATGAATGTTTACATGTCATCAAATTTAATCTACTGTAATATTAATTTATTTTATTAAAATTTTATTTATATTTTTATTTTTAAAATCAGTCAAGTCATTTTGACATTCTCTCATTTTGTATCATTTTATGTTCTAATTCTGCCACATCTGATTTTCTATACATTTAAAATCTTGAGATGTGTAATCTTTAAATGCTACTGTTGAAGAATTATGTAATTTAAAAATGAATCAAAATCTATAAATTTAATTAATATTTTTCTGATATATTTTTCAAAGTTTATTGTAAAAAGCTGTGTGTATTTAGTTCAATGTTTTAAATTTTTAATTATGTGTTGCATATTATACTCAAATTATTTTCAAGTATTCAAATGTGATGAATAGTAGTATTTGTAAATGATAATGAATACTAGATTTCTTTTATTGAACTTGACAATATTTTAGAAGAAAAGCTGTTGATCTGTCTAAAGAAGGAAATTGATTTTATATATGAAAGTGTGATCTGGGGATTATACAAATTTAAAGCATATCTATTTAATTTTACTAATTACATTTATAGGTTTATTGATTTTTTATCATTCAGAAACATCTTATTATTCTTTAATCAAAAATTAGCTTCTAGTATTGCATTTTCTGTGATGGATTTTTGTGCCATGTATAAATAGTTCTTTTTCATATACTTATTTTAGCTGTAAAACATAATTATTAAAAAAATATTAGTTTTTTTACTACATTATTTCAATTCAATAATTTCTTTTATGATCTGTTCTCTAACATTGAAACAATTTTTCCATCCTCAAATTCTTATATATATATTTGTATACTTACAATAAGGTATAATTAAATTCTTGTTTTGACCCTTTACTCTATATTCACTATATTAATAATTAGTTGGTTTAATTTTTATGGTATTATTCTATAATTATGTAGGATTATTATATTATTAGTTTATATGAATCTATAATATTTATATGTGTTAACAATAATATTCAGTTTTTAAACTTATTTATTACTGTAGTAATAATTATGTTATATAAAACCAGAATTAACTATTATTGTGGATATTTCATAATTATAGTACATATAATAACTAATTTCCATTTTCAAAGGAAATATATATGGTATTTATATTTTATAAATATAAAAGAGATAATGTACCTTATCACATTTAGCTTTAAATTTCTGTATTTTTGTGAAATTTCCATAAAATTTAAAAATAGTAAAATATCTGTGATTTTTCTAAAAAACTCTGATGATTCTTAGTTTTTTCAATTCATTTTTACTGATTTGTTTTAAATTAGTATTTATGTAGTTATTAATAATTTATAACTAATGCAATGCTTTTTTTTAACATTTGTTTTTGTATTGTGATTAAACTCTGAATTATAATTCTTTAATACTGATCTTTGTATTTGTTGTATGTGTAGCTCTGAAGAGATTTTTCCACCGTTTTAATGACATTGATACAGAGGATCCCAAAAGACCTTACAAGTGTCACCTGTGTCCCTATGCAGCTCACACAAGAAGCAATCTCAAGAACCACATAAATGCTCATACAGGCGAACGACCCTACAAATGCACAGTTTGTGGGAGAGGTTTTACCCAGAAAGGAAATATGAAAAAGCATGAGCAACAACATGATGAACGGTATCCTTTAGATTGTAACATATGTGGGAAATCATGTGACAACAAAGTTGCCATGCAGCAACATATGGCCCTGCATTTTCACATTCAGTAAAGGCTGTTAGTCACAGCCTCTGCTTTTTTTTTTTTTTTTTTTTTTTTAATTCTGATTACTGAATAAGGAAGTAAAAGAGATTACCAAATGAAGATCTATTTTTTTACATATACCTTTTTATGCATATATGTTAAATGTAATCAAACATAATAAATGTAACAATATAAGAAATATCTTATTTTTTTAAATTTATTTTTTATTATGTGTGATTACTTAAACATCCATCATGTTTTTTCCCAAAAATTTACTTTCTGCCTTTTTTAACACACTCAGCTATTCTTTGTTGCAAACATGTCATTAATTTTTGCTTGCTTTAAAAATACAGCATTAAATTATAGATTTATTATTTAATGAAGATATTTAATGCAATATATTAGATAAAGAACATATTACATTTTCAAAATTTTACATAAATTTGTTTTGCATGTAAAGATATAATCATATTGCTATAAATTGTCATTTAGATTTTTTAATTTAATTTTTCTTTTCTGTTGTATAAATGTGCTTTCTGTTACTTGCAAGCAATGACTTTTTTATCATTATATACAAATGTTGAACAACTTAGAAAAATTTAAAAGCTTTATTTTTTTATAGTTTCAGAAATATTTATATAGGACTTTTCATATTATTAATTATTTTTATAATAGAAAAACAAATTAAATGTTTTTTTCCCTTCTAAATTTGGTGATCCACTTTGTACTCCTTTATTCTGTATGTATGTACTTTTTTATAAGATGTAATATACTTATTGATACAATTTCTTTGCTTTAGTGATAAAATCATCCTTGCCAGTTACCTTGTAAATATTTTGGATGAACTTTAGAAAAGAGAAATTCTTGTCTTAGCACTTTGTATAGTGCTGTAACTGTGTTTGTCTTTAATGTTGTGCTGGTTATTTTTTTACATCACTTAATTATTGAAATTAATCGACTTTACTTCATCTTAGTAAAATACTTTAAATGTGAAAATAAGCTGATTTGTATTTAACTTGCATGTCTTTTGTTTTCTTTTTTACATTAAGAAATGATTTTGGAGAAGATTGTTCAAAATATTTTTTAAGTGTTTTGATACACCAGTGCCTCTCTCAAAGCCATATATATCTTATATGCTTTAGTTATTTTTGTAGATATTTTTAGATTATTGTTAATTTATTCTACATATGTTATTTTATATTGTATTGTCTTTTGACTCGGGATAGAGTCTCTTGTACAGTAAGCCTTTGTGTATGCGTCTTATTTTATTTTGAAACATTGTTTACTTTTAAAGAGAGAAAGATCTTAACTATGTCTGAATAATTTTAGGTATTTAATTATCATACCGGAGAAACATTACTTAGGTATTTGTATTTTTATTAGAATGAATGCATTTTTTAAAATTATTTACACTTTTAGCTTGACAGATACTTGTACAAAATATTAGTTCAAAATAACTTGGCAGTCTAAAAGACTAATACAAACCTACTGAGTACAACTAATAATAGCTGGGCCTTATGCAGTATTCTATGCATGCTTTCTACTTTTCATCTTATATTGTCTCTGAATCATTGCCATCTTTGTAATGTGCAATACATTTGTGGTTCAAATGAGTTTCTGATCTCAGAGACTTTGATTCTATAACCAGATGAATCAAACAAGTTACCTGAATTAATTATTTGCCTTAAATGTAAAATGATTCCTACATTAGAAACTACCTCAGTACAATGCCCACCAATTCATTTTTGTCTGTAAGTTCTTTAGTTGTGAACTACATCAGTCATTTTCATAACCTTTTAACTTTTATCTGTGTGCTTTCAATGGCTTCCATTCATGAATAAGAAGAAGTTTTGTCTTAATAAGTGATCACATACCAAAATGCAATAATTAATTTTTTAAAAGATTTTATAAATCTTACATTATCTAATTATGTACATTTAAAATAAATATTTTATTTAGGTTCTTTAAATTTTTTTAAAGATTTATACAGTGTTTTAAATAAACAAGAGAAAATCTTAAATAGCTCTTTTTTTTCATACAGAATTAATAGTTAAATAATTTGTGTTGGCTACTTTTCTGTCGAAGCTCTGCTAGCACTCCCCCCCCCCCCTTTCCTTAGACGTCAGATGTTACTTATTTGATTTGATTTTTTTCAGGGATTAATTATTATTATAATTCTTTGTTTTTTATTCTAAAATTAAAATTGAGATTAGAAACTAACTTATAGAGATTGATTTAATGCTGAATGGTTATTTATTTTCACCAACATTTCAGCTAACAAAAATTTGCCAATTTGACACTAAAATATACGATGTGGCTTTAAAAGAAAAGTACATTTTTTGTACATTAATTGCAGGATAAAAATTCAAAAAAATTACAAAGTAATAAATGTAATTAAAAAAATTGGGTTTTTTTTAAACATTTAGGATTTAAAATTTTTAAAAAAAGTTTACCTCTAATTTTTCTAAAAAATTATTTTGTATGTAACAGTTTTTTAATCAAATTTTCCAAGAACAAAAAAAAAGTATTTATTGATAACAATTTTATTTGAATGCAATTTTATTAGTCTAATATTGTTTAGGCAGTATGTGAATAACAAAAACAATATCACTTTTAATTTCTAAATATCAACTAAATACCTTTTATAAAAATTGAATGTATGTATATTAAATGAAGAAGCAATCAAATTATTTAGCAATAAAATATTAAGTAAGATGTGTTGTAGATTCACTTGGTCTTCTAATTCTTCAGTTTTTTTACAATATCATATTAATTATTTAAATATAATTAAGGTACTTACATATTATTGCAACACTGCCAACTTTCAAGATAACTCACCAAGTTGGCAACCCCAATTTCACATGTGTCGTAGGCGCTGAATTGGTAGCCATATGCTTCGTTTCATTTAATGTTGCCAATATGGTTGTAATAGCACATAAGTACCATAATTATTTTATCAGTTAATATTTTTTAACCAAGAATTTATATATCTGTATGTAGAATCTCAAATACATCAAAACTGAGTTTAGCATTTTTTTAAAGTGATTTTAATTTAACAGATTATTTATCACATATATATGACATTTTATAGCTTATAAATTTATTCATTTTATGAATGAATATGAAGATAATTGTTTAAATTATATTGAAATAGAATTTTACTGAACAATGTCATGTAAAATACCCTGATTAATTTTATTATAGTTAAATTTATTTTTTGTATTGTTTATATTCTTTATCATGAATTTTATTGTAAGATTTTACACTATATCTGATGGCTTTAATAATTTAATTTATATATGAATTATAAAAAATTTTGTCTTTATGTTTTAAAATTCATTTTAATTTATTAAAATCTTAATTTTATTTATAATTTTTTTTAATTCATTTTTAGAGTAATCCTGTTTATTGAATATATGTTGTGTGCAATTATTTAAGAATAATTATAAATATGTATAAACAAATCAAATAATATTTCTTGACATTCATAATTTTTATAGAAGTGTGTTAATTTCATGAAAATATTTTGTTTAAAATATTTTTCTATGTTTTTTAAATCTATTTTTTCTATTTTGTTCATGATGTTTGATTGTTTTGCTATCATTTTATATGAATATTTGATTGTTAATCATTGATTAGGTAATCCTTAAATGTTTCAATAATTTCTAATTGTTTTTTTCTCAGCCATCTTTTAATATCATTCTTTAATTAATGAATTAATCTTAAGTATGTTTTGAAAATTTATAAAGTATTTCTATGTGTCGTGCATTTTTGCTGTTATATGTTTTATTTTTACAAACTTCTACCATCATAGTATTAGTATTTATACAGCTATGTTTTATGTTAAATAAGCCAACAACTTTGTATATCTATTTATATGTATACATGCTAAAAAGAGAAAATCTCAAGTTACCTGACTGTTATTATATATATTATAATGGATATTACATTATTTATTACAAGATAGTATTTTTATCAAATGCAAATCTTTTCTCCTGAAAAAGTACAAATGCATAACTTATTTAAAAAAAAAAAAGGCTTTAGAATACAGGTAATTAAGTGCAAAGCAATAAGAATTTTCTTCACTGTGTTGTTTTTTGTATTCCTAAAATTGTTCAAAGTTTTTAAAATCATGAATGTAGACAATTTTTGCATCATTTTCATTATGTACCTTTAACACAAAGTTTCATATGTGCTTTATGTATTACAATTTTAAATTACTCAGGGCCTAGAGGTTTTGATAGAGAAAAAAAATCTTTTTCAACTCACACATCATTTGCTGAATTTTAGTGCCTCATTAATGTGTGAAATAGAAGACAAATTTAATTTACTTGTAGTCAGGTGCTCATTGATAATTGTGTGCACTTTTTATAGGTAGATTAGATTAATAGTATGAACAATTGAAAAGTACAAATTTGTGACTTTCCTTTGAAAGTTTGTCCCTATGCAATTATATAGGTTTTTATGCCATGTGTCTTTGTATTTTACTTTTTTATATATTCATCTGATCCATTTTATGACCAAAGCAGTTTTAATTATCCAATTTCTCTTCCTCTCTGCCAATATACTGTAGTGTGTGAATTTCTTGTTCAGACACTTCTAGAATCAATTTCTTCCACTCATTTTTTCAGCAATAAATCTCACAGAAAGTCTCAGATTGGATTAAGGTTTGCATATGTATTTATACTAAGGAGTGGTGACACAAAGTGATACACTGATTATGATATGGAACATACTCTTTTTAAAATCAATTTGATGAAATATGCAACAAATTGTGATGAGAATTTTATGCAATGTTACATGCATACTTTATGAAAAGTTTTTGTAATAAAACATGTGAGGTTTAAGAAATTCTCATATATAATTCCTCTGAAACTTTCACCATAGTTTGACATCAACTCTTGTATAAAATTAATTCTTCAACTTAACCTGCAAGTGGATCTCTATCATCATGATACAAATTTTAACAGATATCCAAAATATATAAAATAAGATCAGATTAAATGTATTTTAAAAATGATTCTGAGGTTCTCTATTTTTATGTTACGCTTTTCTAAAAATTTAATTTAATGATGAATTAGTATTACTTTAATTTCTTTAATAATACCTTCAATTTCATTCCAAATTTATTTTGTGACATTAAATTTGCTGGAGTACAAAACTCATTTAATAGGAAAATTTGAATGGAAAAATAAACTTATCATAACTAGAAAGAAAAGTTAGGAAAATTCCCCCTTTGATAAATGTTTTAATTGTTTCTTTTAAAAATAACCAATTAAGTAATAATTGAATGTTTCAATTATTACTAGAATAAATGAAGACAAATTTTTTGGTTACATTGGTTGAAGTTATACAATACCTTCTGTAATTCTTTCATTTCATAAAAGTGTTAAAATTAGAAATTTGTTTAGGGAAAAAATATTTTTAAATTTTAAATAATTCTAAATTTGTGTAAAATTGAATATTATTTTGCTAGCTAATATTTTAATACTTCAATTTTAATTATAATCAGAATTTTAACTTATTGAAAAAAATTTCAGTAAATACATGTGTCACCTCTCCTCATTTTTTAAGAAATACTAGTTATGTATTTTGTGCTTGCTACAGAATAAAAGGAGATTTAGTGAGTTTAGGAATGAAATATCTATATAGTACAAAATAGTTTGAAATTTATTTCTGACTTCAGATATGTTGTGATGAGGATAAATATATGCTGTATTAAACATAAATCTTGCCCATACACATTTATTTATTTATATCATATTGAGAAAAAGTTGCATATAATATATAGATATGTATTTAGAAAAAAATTATACTAAGCAAAATATATAACCATATATATTTTGCAGCAAATAATTTTGGAATAGAATAATTTCTGTTGACTTACATGAATTTATTTCAAATAAAATACAAACATCTATATTTGATAAAAGATTATTTTAATCGGGTGCAGTATTTCAGTATCAAAATGGTTATAGAAATGAATTGTTAAGTTGTCTCACATGACATTTTTAGTTATCTGGTGCCATTTATTTTTTCTTTATATTTTATTTTTATGTTTTAAGTATTTTTTATGTCTATCTGTAGCTTTACTCTGTACAAAGCCTTTATAATAAGGTAAGAGAAATGTGAAGTATGTTTCTACTCTTGCAGAACATAATATGTATAAAGTATGATCTTGTAAAATTTCATTCTAACATGATTAAATATAAAATGGGACAAATAAAGCTTTCTCTATTTATTAAATGTCATTGTTTTATTCATCATTTAACATCTATACATATTGCCATCTTTTTTTTTTGTAACATTCAAAGTTTAATTAATTATTTATATTTATCTTTGTCAATTTATGTATTAACAATGTACTGATAAGTAAAGGGAAAAATTCAAAGGCACATGCTTTTTTAAATAATAAGTGCACAATTGCAAAAATTAGAATTGACCCATAAGAAGAGTATTCCATAAGTTTTCAAAAACAAATTCCAATCTAAATTATTTCCATCACTAAAGATAGGAAAAAAATGGATATTAACTTAATTATTTTCTAATTTTTATGCTCTCTTAATAAAATAATCTATTTATTGCTTATATATGTTTCTTATTTTAATATTTTTTTCTTCCCTTTTTAATCTAAATCTTTCAAATTCTTTGTGATTAAAATTGATACTCTTTCTATTTATTTTTGTTATTATATATCTTTAGTAACTTTCTTTTCAATTTAATTAAGCATTATATTTTGAATGTAGAGATCCTTTAAAATAAAAAATATGTTAATTGCCAAATTGAATGTTTTAAAACAAATTTTTATTCATGTACATTTGCTCTATAAGTAGGGATAGTGAAATATGTGTGTATAGATTGAAGAAGTACTTTAAAGAACATTGGCCATTGATCAACAAGGAAATTGTAAAAAATTACCCTTATAATAAGTTTGTATTTAGTATATATAAAATATAACACATCTATAAATTCAACTATTTATTAAAATTCCCTCTAAAAATGCTAACTAAATAATTTTTTTGAAGATTAATCATCTAGAGTTGCACTTTTAGGGATAGAAAGTATAAATATAATTATATATATATATACATGTACATTTAGAATACACATTCATGCATTTTTTTTTTCCAGGAGCAGTCCAGCCACTCTGTCCTGACATTTACAAAAACTTTTCTGAACACTCATTTCAGAACTTATGTGGTAAACTGTATCGCTGTACTGCCTGCTCATATATTGCTGCCTCTCGAAGTATTTTGAAAATCCACATGCTAACTCATACTGGGGAACGACCACATAAGTGCACATTTTGTCATAAGACGTTTTCACAAAGTGGTTCCATGTATAGGCATCAACTACACCACTGTAGGAAAAGACCTCTCGAAGTACACCAGCTCAAAGAGGGTTATGATTCTACGGAGAATAAAATGCAAGCAGAATGAGATAAATTTTGCAAAATATGTAGAGCTGCTTTTATATTCATTGATGTTCCATCTAAGTATAATATTTTTATTTTATTTCAAATAAAGCAAAACAAAAAATAAATTATTTTTAGTAATTTAGTTTGTCAAAAATGGTGTGAATTTTGACTTTCTACAAACTTTTTTTACATAATAAAAATAAATACCAGTTTAAACTTCTTTTTAATTAGAATATTGTATATTGCCTGTCAAAGTGATGTATATATTGTGTAAAAAAAGTTATTGTGTTATAAAAGTGATGTATATATTGTGACTTATACTCTTGTATATTATTAAAAAAGAATGATAATAAAGCTATTGTAAGCAAACCGTGGAGTAAATGGGAAAAAATCATATAAAAGAAAAAGTTTTCAAAATATTTTAAAAACTTACAAATAAGTGTCATCCTTAAAGTGATAAATCAACTAGATTTTTTTTTTTTTAGAAAACCTTTTAATATTCATTTTTATTCTCTAAAACAAGAGTTATCAGGCTAATGGGCTGCAAAATGATGAAGGAATCCTGGAAACAGTATAATTCTTTCATTGTTTATAATGCTTGGAGTGCATTGTAAATTGCATACTTTTAACTACTAAATTAAATACATTTTTTTAACTTGTAGGGGATGATACTTGGTGTTAATACAGTTTTTTCAAATATTAATTTATTTTATTTTATTAATTATAGTTTAAGACTGTGTGTGACATTCCCAAACTTTTTTTGTCTCATAGACCCTTTGCCTTGTATTTTGGTTTGGGGTAAACCCCTACTTACCTAGTGTAGAATTTTTGCAAATTTATCAACTTGAACGCTTTTTGGCAGCTGGTATAGCCCTACTTCAAAAGCTTTATGTTTCTAAGTGTAGTGAAGTTTATAATTTTTACAACTTAAGAAACATATGCTATAATTGATTTAATTAATATGTAAAATAACTAAGCAACGAAAAAAAGGTTCTTAACGAATTTGTTGTTTTAAGTAACAAATTTTCAACCTTTGGCATTAATCTCCTCAATTAGTTAAGTTCAATTTTTTCTTCTGAGATTGGCTTCTATGCTGAAACTCCTTCTCTCTAGGAAAAGCAATTGAAAACTTTCACAAGATGTTCCACATTTCGGGATATATAACAGGTATATCTTTTTAAACCCAAAATTCTAACATCCATTTCTAACCTTTACTTTTAAGATATTCGTTAGTGGCTATTCTCATCAGTTCCTCTTGTAACCTGACATTTGTTGTTGTTGTTTTTTTTAATGTGGTCATATGAATTCATTGCCTACTGTGGTATTACCGTAGTCAAAGCATTCTCAAACCTAGTTTCAAATTCTGAATAAAAGGCATTTAAAAGTTGAACATAGATTAAAACGTCATTTTTCTGACAAACTGAGAAGCTGGTAAAATTCGCGACGTCCAATATTATACTCCTTTAGCTTAATTCTGGCAAAAAATGCTGAAATGATACTTTTTTAAATAAAATTTATGCTGTTATCTTGTAACTGCAAATTAACCTTCATAAAATTAGTAAATAAATCTGTTAAATAGATAAATCTGGCTTCCACTTGATTAAGTTTTCTTTTAAAATTGAAATCACTATCTGGTTTAGTCTATTGTAGACCCCCATTTACACCTCATGGACCCCCAAACTATTTTTTCGCTGACATGGACCCCTTGCAGGTCGTCATAGACCCCTGGGGGACCACTTTGGGAATCACTGGTTTTAGATATATATATTCAGTCGATATTATTCCTCTAGATGGCAGCACCATTGGATAAAACAGCTTTTGTTAAATTTGTGATGACGATTTAACTTAACCTGAACAAAATCATATGCTGGTTAGACGTCTGCATTCCTTTTGCACTGGTTTTAAGATAAATTCTTACCTATTATATTCAACTTTTATTTAAAAAATGTAATTACAAGTTTAATGTGGTTAAAAAAAATTTAATGTTAATTTAAAAGGTGTTTTGCCACTTAATATTGTGATTCTGTCATATGTATGTACATATTTATATCAATTGTAATTATTTAATAAAAAGTAACTAAAATAAAAATTTTCTTTGTTGACCTAAGTAGGAATTGACTTAAAAATTTTTTTTATTACTTGTTTCACTGTCAGTGAAAATATTTCTTAATTAAGTCCCTGTTTGGCCAAATAAAAAGTTGAGAATCTGAAATGTGAAAATTTTGTTCACAGTTTTGAAAAATTGAAGTATTTGAATAAAATTTGGATTCAAGTTTCAATTTGTCTTTTAATCCAAATTTTCTCTACCTTTCGGGGGCTCACCTTCTTTAAGTGAGTACGGGTGTCACAATCCCGCGGTGCCTTAGTGATCTTTTCCTTTTTCCATGGGGCTTTGTCTTTGGTAAACACGGGTGTCACGATCCCGGGGTACCTTAGTGATCCTTCTCTATTTTCGACCCTCCTTCTTGTCATTCAATTTTTCTTTTCCCGTCGAGACCACAGACATATATTTCTTTAAATATTCATGATAACAATTCTAATTTTTTTATTGGTGATTGGATTATGTTATTCATTATTATTAACATAGTTTAGTTCTCTTTTTGTAGTGCGTCAATTTGGTTTCTTTTTTTTATTATTATTATTAATTTTATTTTCGATTTTAGTATTGTGTTTTACTAACACCGTTGGTTTACCAACCCGCATGTTTGCCATGTGCGACGTCTCGTAAGGAGGAAAATGGTGTCCTGGGGATATCCTTGCGTTCCCTTTGGCCCACGCTTCGCTGTAGACCGGAGGCAGGAGTAAGGCCGCTCCTGTCAATCGGCTGGTGATAAGTGTCTTTGGAGACATTGCTGCAGAGAGATAAGGGGTGTCGGGTTTACCCGTTGGATCCTCGCCCTTATGCTATAGTACTATATTCTGGGTGTACTCCAGGTAAGCGCCGTGCCTGGTTTTTCCCAGATGATCGACACACTGCCTCCCTTGCTGGACTCCATGGTGGGTGGAGGCACGCCAGTACGAAGTTGTGTTCGCGCTTATGGACCCAATATAGCTGTGCCCGGGTAAAGGTCTTGTTTTACCCACTCAACGTCGACAGTATTGCCTCACATTCTTGATTTTTAATTTTAACACAACCTAATAATGAAATGTTACGCAAATCTCCGTTTGCCATACAAAAGACTATACGGAATAGGCGGAAATCCGTTAGGAAATTACGTTCTGGTGACTTGTTAATTGAAACTACATCCTCGTTGCAAAGTAAATCTTTTTTGTTAGCTAAAAAACTTTTAGATTTCTTTTTAACAGTCAGTCCCCACAAATCCGTGAATTCCTGTCGAGGTGTCATTTCTGTTGCTGACCTGATGACCACCCTAAAGCAGAAATCCTCGATAGATTCTCTGATCAGGGTGTAATTCAGGTCAGAAGGATTATAGTAAAAAAAAAAGATGCCACAGTTGTTCTAACGAAACATTTAATTTTAACCTTCAATAGCCCGAAATTACCGACTACAATAAAAGCTGGATATTTAACTGCAAAATACGTCCGTACTTCTGAATCCTCTGCGCTGTTTTAAGTGCCAGAGGTTCGGGCATTCGCGAACATCCTGTCGTAGACAACTTACTTGCTCTCTCTCTCTCTCTCTATATATATATATACTAGCCGTTACCCATCCGCTTCGCTGGGTATTTCACGATGTTTTATAAATATATACTGTTTATATAGAAATATATATATATATATTCATATATTTTTGATTTCTAAGCCCTTGCATTAAGAATTCGATTATGTTGAAAAATATAATTATAACTGTAACTCTTGATATAAAAAAGGACAGGACATCTAATTTGTATTTTCTAAAAATCTCTGAAATTGAAGTATAGAATGATGCTTGCACTTTCGTAACCCTATAAGAAAGTGGATATCCGCAAAATCAATTTTTTGTGGATCTCTACTCTATAAAATAAACATGCAAGACAAATTTTAAGTCTAAATCTAATGCAGCAAAAACGAAGTTTTTACTATCAATACCCTCCGTAATTCGTTGAGAGTCGTTCTCCAATATAACTGTTCTTAGCAGATTTCAATTTAACAAAAGGAAAATGCAAACCAAATTCTATTATTATAGTCCTCGTACGAAAAAAGGAGATTTTTTGTCAATACGCCCCAGTAACCCCCTGCTCCCCCAGGAGTTGATTTCCATAAAATACATTCTTAGTAGTTCTCTATTCAACAAAAGAAACATGCTTAACAAATTTTAAGTACGTGGATATAACTATTCAAAAACAGAAATTTTTTTTTTCTTTAACTCCCCTTGACCCTTCGCAACCATCCTTAGGGGGTCGATTTTCGTTTTACATTTTGTTAGCAAAACTCTGTCCCAAGGAAGAAACGTGCCTACCAATTTTCAAGCGGGTAGATATAACAGTTTAAAAACGTAAATATTTATCTATTATGCCCCTTAATTCCCCGAAATGAAACTTGTGGTTTGATTTTCGCGAAACCGATTTTCTAGCGGTTCTCTGCAATACGAAAGGAATCTGCTAACCAAATTTCAAGACTGTACGTCTCATACTTTAAAAATGGGAATAATTATTTATGACGCTCCCTGAGCCCCCGCAACGCCACCTGGGGTCGATTATCGCAAAACACATTATAATGCGCACCTTTATTCCGTGAAAGGATTCTGCTTATCTATTTCAAGACTGTACTTCCAGTAGTTTAAAAATGGAAATAACTATCTAGAACGCTACTTGAGCCCCGTAATGCCACTTCGGAGTCGATTTCAACGAAACCATTTTGTAGCGGATCTCTACCCTATAAGAGGAATCTGCTTACCCAATTCCAAGATTGTACGTCTAATAGTTTAAAAATCGGAATTTCTAACGCCCCTTAACCCCTCGCAACACCCCTTGGGGTTAATTTCCCCTAAACCCATTTTGTAGCAGATTTTACTCCATGAAAAAAAAACACGCCTACCAATTTTCAAGCAGGTAGGTCTAGTAGTTAAAAATGGAAATATTTATCTATTACCCACCCACCTTAATCCCGCGCAACACCAATTGGGGGAACTATTTTCACAAAACCCATTTTGTAGCGGATCTCTAATCAATGAAAGGAATCTACTTAACAAATTTAAAGACTGTGCGTCGAATAGTTTAAAAATGGAAATATTTATCTAAAACGCCCCCACAACGCCACTTGGTGTCGATTTTCACCAAATTCATTTTGTAGCGGATCTCTACTCTATGAAAAGAATCTGCTTACCAAATTTAAAGATTGTACGTCAAGTAGTTTAAAAATGGAAATAATTATCAACGCCCCTTAAGCCATGCAACGCCACTTGGGGGTCAATTTTCACGAAACCCATTCCGTAGCGGATATTTGCTCCATGAAAGAAACAGGCCTACCAATTTTCAAGCAGGTAGATATGATAGTTTAAAAACGGAAATATTCATCTATTACCCCCTTAATCCACCGCAACGCCACTTGGGGGGCTATTTTCACAAAACTCGTCTTGTAACTGGTAACTCTCTACTCTATGAAAGGAATCTATTTATCAAATTTAAAGACTGTGCATCTAATAGTTTAAAAATGGAAATAATTATCTGAAACGCCCCTAAACCCCCCGCAACGCCACTTGGGGGTCGATTTTCACCAAACTCATTCTGTAGTGGATCTCTACTGTATGAATGGAATCTACTTACCCAATTTTAAGATTGTGCGTCGAGTAGTTTTAAAATGGAAACAATTATTTTTAACCCCCCGTAAGACCCCTTGCGGTTGAAATTTCGAAAAATCCGTTCTTATCTGATCTCTACTCCATGAAAGGAACATGTATACCAAATTTCAAGTCTGCAGTATGAACAGTTTCGGAGATATCGTGATTAGTCAGTCCCTTTTCTCCTTTACATATATACTAGCTGTTACCCGCCCGCTTCGCTGGGTATTTCATGATATTTTATAAATTTTTACTGCTTATATATATGTATAAATTATTGATATCGAAGTCCTAGCATTAAGAATTCGATTGTATTGAAAAATATACTTATACCTTTAACTGTCGCAAAAAAAGGGCAGAACTCATCTAATTTGTATTTTCTAAAAATCTCTAAAATTGAAGTATAGAATGATGTTTGCTCTTTCGTAACCCATAAACCAAGTGGATTCCCGCAAAACCAAATTTCGGTGGATCTCTACTCCGTAAATTGAACATGCAAGCCAAATTTCAAGTCTAAATCTAACAGAAGAAAACAAAAGTTTTACTATCAATATCCCCGTAATCCCGTTGAGAGCCGTTTTCCAAAATAACCGCTCTTAGCGGATTTCAATTCAACAAAAGAAAAATGCTAACCAAATTTCATTATTATTGTGAAAAACAATGAGAGTTCAAAGTTCAATTCAATTTCGATAAATTCTAAGAAAGAAAAAGGTATCACTTACCTTATTCTTCGATTGCCCGGGATGAGCTCGACCTAAAATTCAATTCTGTTATTCTTATGAGTAATCAGAGTCCTTTTGGATATAAAAAAGATTTAATGAAGGAAAACTACTAACTGATACATGTCTGTTCGAGTGGGTTCCACTCGTACTACTTCTCCTACAGATCAGATCATAATACAGAAGCAAAAACAAAACAAAAAGGAATGCGCTTACAGCGCCACTGAAATTGAACTACAAAATTCGTTTCGTTCGCGACACTCCCCACCTTGAGTTTTTGATTTTGAAAGAAAAAACTCAATAAGAGTCCACTAGTCCTTTTCGGAGTTTCAAGAGTCTACCATAACGAGATCGTCGTGGTGTAGGCTGTTGAAGTCCAACGTCAGAAGTTAAGTCATCTGTAAGTTCAAGGGTCTCAACTCTCGGCTCCACTCCGGCTTCACGATCGGAAATACTGGAACAGGGCTGCATCGAAGAGGTCTCCGCCTGCTGGTGTCCACTTGTCTCAGCTCCGAGCTCCAGTCCACCTCCACCATTAGAAACATTGGAACAGGGCTGCATGGAAGAGGTCTCTGCCTGCTGATGTGAACTTGTCTCAGCTCTGGGCTCCAGTCTAGCTCCACCATTAGAAACACTGGAACAGAGTTCCATCAAAGGGGTTGCTGCTGCCTGGTGTTTACTCAGTTCAGGATCTATATTAATAGGTAAATGACTTCCTTCATTATCATCTGAAAATAAAGGAGAGTTAGTAGGGTGTACAGATGATTTAGTTTTCTCCATCACCTCTAGGATATACAATTTTTGCACTGGATGCAGACAGGAGCCAAGTCTAGTTTTTTACTCGGGCTACTCTAACCTTCTCGTCTTTGTCAGGGTAGAGTTTTAGAATTTTACCTAAATTCCAGTTTATTCTTCTGGTGTGGTCCCAGAAACCTCCCCACCAAGAAGCCTGGGGAGGGATGAATTTCCATGAAACTGGATTTAGTTTTTCTAAATTCTTCAATGTTTCTAAATTCACTTTCTGATAAAGTCGGTAATCACCTTTAAAATTGGTGCCGCTTTCAGTCCAAATGGAGGTCAACAATTCAAGATAAATTGTTCTGTAGACTGTACAGATCAATATCAAAATCCAATTATTCTCCCTATTCTTAAGAATGAGAGGTCTGGCCAGGTCTTTTTTTTTATATCAAAAATAGCAGTATCTCTCACTCGGTCTTGAAGTAAGAGTCTTGCTGATGCCGATATAGGCTTCATATTGGTTCTCTTGCATATAATGCAAATCTTGAAGACTTCTTTAATGGTTTTTATTCTTTTCAGAATCCAAAAATTTTCTCTGAGTTTGCACATAAGCATCTAAAAGAAATCCATCATGGCCTAACTGTGGGTGCTTATAATTAATGAGAGCTTTGATAACTGGATGATTGGAAGAAAGTATAAAAGGTAAATGAAAGTCATGTCTAGCATAGGATGATTTCGTTGCATCACGAAAAAATCGTAATGACAGGTTCGCATCTGTAAAATCGAGATTCGATAATCTTCGGGGAATCTTGATGTTTTGTATCTCCATAAGTTGTTTTTTCCACGCCTCAAATTTTCTTTCGATGTCTATTTCTCTGTAAGAGATGGAAAAGGTATCTTCATTCATACTCCACATAATTTGTATTTCTTGTGGGCCAGATTCCTGTCGGTTGTCCCTAAAGTCGAAATTTGGTTCAATATCACTATGTCGCCATCCACTTAAGTCGAATTTACCTAATGTCAATAATTCGGTGGAATCTCGTTGAAAAGACTTAAGTTCTTCGGATGAATCGACACTCGCCACACAGTTGTCGACGTACATCGAATCTTTCAATTTTTCAGCAACTTTTTCCAAATGTTCAGGAGCCTGCTTAAAATGATAGTTTAATACTGCCGCCAATAAAAAGGGACTACATGAAACGCCAAAAACAACTCGACGATGCCTGTAGATAACAGGTTTCTCCGGATTACCACCTTCCCACCACAAGAAACGTAAGAAGTTCATGTTACTTTCGTGTAAAGATATTTGTAGGAAAGCTTTTCGAATGTCAGATATGACTCCGATTTTTCCTAAGCGAAAATGATTTAAAATAGCTGGTATAATTTCTATCAAATTGGGCCCCTTTTCTACGCAATCATTCAACGAACAAGATTTTCCATGATGAGCTGACGCTTCAAACACAGGACGAATCTTAGTCGTAGAATTTTCCTTGAATACAGGTCTGTGTGGCAAATAATGAAATTTCCCATATTTGTTTGGTTCATCTTGTGCTATCTTTTCTATAATGCCTTTCTTTACCCAGTCTACAAATACTTGTTCATAGTCAAATAGTCTGCCTGTAAATTTTAAAGTGTTTACAGTTTTCTCCAATCTTCCTTTAGCTAAGCTGTAGTGGTCCTCAAGTTTTCCACTCCCTTCTATCCAAGGAATACTAACGATGTATCTACCCTCATCGTCTCGCAATATCGTATTCTCAAAATGTTTCAAAGCAAGATCTTGCAATTCTAATTTTGATCTCTTTTCACTGGGATCTTTTATGCCTAAAGAGTCTAATTCCCAAAGATCTGATATTTTTTCTCTATTTGTAAGAAGAGAATGAATAAGAAGAGAATTCTCTGATTTAAATTTAGATTCATTACTTAATTTCCCCATAACTGTCCATCCCAAGTGGGTATTCACAGCTGTAAGCCCCTCAGAAAGCTGTTTTACCTCACCAATAAATAATTTTCCAACTATGTCAGATCCTAACAGAATATGTATTTCATCAGAATGTTTTTCGAAAAGGCAAAGTTTGTTGTTTGCGGATGAATCACTAATAAATACATTAAGTGTTGCCAATTTCTGTAAAACGCGAGAGTCATTAATTCTGGAGATTCCTAAGCAAATGTTTTTCTGGTCGTTAACTTCCATATTAAAATTATATTTCCCGTCATAACTACACAATTTAATTAAATATTTATCATGAATTTCGGTGATTTTGTGTCCTCCAAAAAGCCCGTGAGTAATTGTTTCTTTCCCAATACTTTTTAAACCTATAAATTTTGCAGCATACTCTGAAATGTAACTTTTTTGGCTACCAGTGTCTAATATAGCTCTTACTAATTGTTTGGAATTCCCATTTTTAATGTAAACAGTTAATGTTTGCAAAAAAACTTCCCCGGTATTATGGTTTGTTAGATCGGTGGATAATGATTCTATCTCCCTTTTTTGTTGCTTAAAACAAAAAAATTTATGATGTAAACCCGAACAAATTTCACATTTTGTTTTATTCATCGGGCAATTACGAGATAAATGCTTTGCGACTTTTAAACAGTTAAAACAAGCTCCTTTCCACAATAAAATATTCTTTCTTTCTTCTAAAGACAAATTAATTACGTATTTACATTCATTCGAATTATGAGTCATGGAATCGCAAAATATACAGCTGAGTTTTATTTTGTCTTTATTTTCTTTAACAGGCGTCGTTAGTAGTTGGCATGCAGTATGAAAACTTTTTTGGTTTTGTATGGGCCTGAATTAATATTTCCGGATTAGCAAATCTGTTCTTTAATAATTTTACGGCTTCATCATAGGCTTTTGCCGAAATTGGAAAACCTTCAACAGTGTTTAAAGCAGATCCTCCCAAATGCGCCTTCAAATAATTAAATTTATCCACTTTATTTAAAGATTCATTATTGTGTACGGCTGTTTCGAAGCTATTCCAAAAAGTTAACCATTTTGAAGCGTCATCTCCATAGAATCGTGTAATATGGTATTTTGGGACTTTAATGCGAATGTTATCAGAGTTCCGAAAATGTTCATCTTGTGAATGTGATAATGTAGTCTGGAAGGAGGGTGACGTAACACGGGGTTTTAAATATTCATTAATCTTCTTTTTCGCACGAAACTGCCAAAGTAACACCTTTTCTCTATATTCTTCGATGATTTCAAATTCACCATCGAATTGTTCGGGCTTAAAAAGGGGTTCCAGTTGTTGATCAACTAAAGTTAAAGGCTCAAATTTGATGGATAGAGTTTCTACCAGTTCACTTAACCTATCAATGTTTAAATCAGAATTCGATAGCTCAGCTTCTAATTCATTAACTACTTTAGTAACTGCTGCTCTGAATGATTTTCGTTTCTTTTTTAACAACTCGAATGTTTGTGCTTCGGCCATATTTATGTATTGAAATAATCACCAAACAAGTTCAGATCACCTTAATATTTTCAATAATTCTAATAATATCAAAAGAATTTCAATAATTTCTAAAATTCTAGATTGACATTGTTCGAAAAGTTTACACAGTTCAATGTATCAGTTTCAAATATAAAAATTCAACATTCAAAATATTTCATTTTCCTTTCGATTTTCAATTATTCAAATTAAAATGCAACATATATATTTAATTCTATTCAAACTAAATGTTTACTTTAATCTTCTAAAATTCTAGTTCAAACTTTTTGATTTCAAAATTCTAAAATTATTTCAAGCTCGGATCCCGGCAGGGATGCCATGTGAAAAACAATGAGAGTTCAAAGTTCAATTCAATTTCGATAAATTCTAAGAAAGAAAAAGGTATCACTTACCTTATTCTTCGATTGCCCGGGATGAGCTCGACCTAAAATTCAATTCTGTTATTCTTATGAGTAATCAGAGTCCTTTTGGATATAAAAAAGATTTAATGAAGGAAAACTACTAACTGATACATGTCTGTTCGAGTGGGTTCCACTCGTACTACTTCTCCTACAGATCAGATCATAATACAGAAGCAAAAACAAAACAAAAAGGAATGCGCTTACAGCGCCACTGAAATTGAACTACAAAATTCGTTTCGTTCGCGACAATTATAGTCCTTGTAGCTCGAAAAAAAGGAATTTTTTTTGTCAATACGTCCCAGTAACCCCCTGCACGCCCCCCAGAATTTGATTTGCTTAAAATACATTTTTAGTGGATCTCTATTCAACAAAAGAAACATGCTTAACAAATTTCAAGTATTTGGGTCTAACAATTAAAAACAGGAATTTTTTTCTGTAACTCCTCTTGATCCCTCGCGACCATCCTTGGGGGTCAATTTTCGTTTTACTCTTTGTTAGAGAAACTCTATTCCATGAAAGGAACATGCATACCAATTTTCAAGCAGGATGATCAAATAGTTTAAAAATGGAAATATTTATCGATTACGCCTCTTAATCTCCCGAAATTAAACTTGGTAGTTGATATTCGCAAAACCCATTTTGTAGCGGTTCTCTACTTTACGAAAGGAATCTGCTTATCAAATTTCAAGACTGTGCGTCTAATAGTTTAAAAATGGGGATAATTATCTATAAAGCCACTTGAGCCCCCGCAACGCCACTTCTGGGTCTGTTTTCACAAAACATATTTTGTAGGGGAATTGCAATCTATGAAAGGAATCTGCTTAGCAAAATTTGAAGACTGTGCGTCCAATAAATTAAAAATGCAACAAAAAATTTATCTATAACGCCCCTTGAACCCCCGCAACGCCACCTAGGGGTCGATTTTCCCAAAACACATTTTTTAGTGTATGTCTATCCTATGAGAGGAATCTTCTTACCAAATTTCAAGACTGTGCGTCTAATAGTTTAAAAATAGAAATAATTATTTATATCTGCCCTTAACCCCCTGCAACACCCCTTGTGGGTCAATTTTCCCAAAACCCGTTTTGTAGCGAATATTTACTCTATGAAAAAAACATTCCTGCCAATTTTCAAGCAGGTAGGTCAAGTAGTTTAAAAACGAAAATATTTATCTATTACGCCACTTCATCTCCCGCAACCCCACTTAGAGGTCTGTTCTCCCAAAACCTTCTTATAGTTGATCTCTACTCTATGAAAGAAATCTATTTATAAAATATAAAGTCTGCGCGTCTAATAGTTTAAAAATGGAAATAATTATCTATAACACCCCTTAAGTCTCGCAACGCCACTTGGGGGCAATTTTCACGAAACCCATTTTGTAGCTTATCTCTAACCTATGAGAGGAATCTGCTTACCAAATTTCAAGACTGTGAATCTAATGGTTTAAAAATAGAAATAATTATTTATATCTGCCCTTAACCCCCTGCAACACCCTTTGGGGGTCAATATTCTCCAAACCCGTTTTGTAGCGGATATTTACTCCATGAAAGAAACATTCCTACCAATTTTCAAGCAGGTAGGTCAAGTAGTTTAAAAACGAAAATATTTATTTATTACGCCACTTATTCCCATGCAACGCCACTTAGAGGACTGTTTTCACAAAACTTTCTTATAGCTGATCTCTACTCTATGAAAGAAATCTATTTATCAAATATAAAGACTGTGGGTCTAATAGTTTAAAAATGGAAATAATTATCTATAACGCCCCTTAAGTCTCGCAACGCCACTTGGGGGCAATTTTTACGAAACCTATTTTGTAGCGTATCTCTACCCTATGAGAGAAATCCGCTTACTAAGTTTCAAGATTGTACGTCTAATAACTTAAAAATCGGAATTTATAACGCCCCTTAAACCCCCTGCCCTCGCAACACCCCTTGGGGGTCAATTTCCCCAAAACCCATTTTGTAGCGGATATTTACTCCATGAAAGAAAATTACCAATTTTCAAGCAGGTAGGTGAAGTCGTTTAAAAACGGATATATTTATCTATTACGCCCCTTAATCCCCCGCAACGCCACTTAGAAGTCTGTTTTCACAAAACCGGCTTTGTAACTGATCATTATTCTACGAAAGGAATCTATTTTTCAAATTTAAAGACAGTGCGTCAAATAGTTTAAAAATGGAAATAATTATCTATAACGCCCCCTAAACCCCTGCAACGCCACTTGTGGGTCGATTTTCACCAAACTTATTTTTAG